>JAMXBD010000564.1:600000-828615 GCA_024138025.1 Combretum micranthum
GTTGGAAAATAGATGTTCAAATAGAGGGTTTAACTAGTTACGGATTTTACAAATTTTTTTTAGGAATAAAAACATTGTTTAATCTTATACTTTGAAAACCTTCCTTGTTTTAGGATTATACTTTGATAATTTCATTTATCCTTGTCAAAATTAGGTCTTTGTTACATGTATTTCCTAGGGCTTCTATTTTTCCATAAAAATCCTCATTTTAGCATTTGGAAAAAGGTGTTTAAATAGAGATTATTTTCAAATCCGAATTTTGAAATTTATATTTGAGATTGTTTCTTTTGTAAAACTCATTTAATCTTTCTAAAACTAATTCCTAATCAAACCTACTCCTTAAGGCTTCCAATTCTTTAATAAAAATTTTGTTTTGGGGTTGAAAAATGGGTTTTCACATATCAAGCTTTCCTTATTACGAATTTTTAGTTGGTTGATGGGGTTGGAACATAATGCTAACTTATCTTTTGTAAACTTTTCCTTGTTTTGAAAATATCCCTTAATAGATCTAAGCTTTATTCATCAAAACCACTCATTTATGATACATATTCCTTAAGTCTTTTATTTTTAATATAAAATACTCATTTTGAAGTTGAAAAATAGCTTTTCCAATTATGGTTCTTTTTTATCCGAATTTCAAAAATCCATTTTTGTTGAAACCAAAATAGATCTTAAGCTTTCAAACATTTTCCTTCTATTATCATGCTACTACAAGTCCTTTATGTACATAAAACAAAAACCTAAGGCATTTATGAACTCAAAACAACTAAATTTAGTTTATTATTGTCACGCACTAATGGGTACCCTAAACGCGACAGTCCGCCAACTTTGAATCAAGTAGTCTTAAGAAAGCATACTTAGCATTAAGAATAGAAATCACAACAGCTAAATAGTTAAATTTTACAAAAACCAAGGGGGCATACCCCCGCCAAAATAATGGGAGTCTTCATCGTCTAGCTCCAAATTACAAATATTTGAGTCTGCATTAAAGAGATTTTCCTAGAAGTCCACGCCTATACTAGGTCCCAACTTCCTCAAAAGCTCTTAATCCAATGTGATAAACCTGCACAAAGTGTCCTCTCGGAACAACCAAAAATAGGGACACTACAACAAAAACTATTGGTATAAGCTAATTGCTTAGTGAGATTCATTTTCTAAGTAACATACTTGATCAAGCTAAAATATCTATACAAGCAAGTTATAATTAAGAAACCATATGAATGTACAAGCAAATGAGTAAGCAAGCATATGACTTTCCGGTAGTCATATGTGAATGGATTTACGCCCTCCATTCGGGGTTTAGGGTAGTTCATAAGTCATGCAACTACAGTTCCAATGTTGGTCCATAAGACATGCAACCATAGTCCCAATCTTAAGTGGGGTGGTCCATAAGACATGCAACCACAATTTTAATGTTGGTCCATAAGTCATGCAACCATAGTTTCATTATTTGAATGAGGTCATCCATAAGTCATGCAGCCCTAGTCCCATTAATTAAAGACCCGCTGCCTCCCAAATACACCTTTGTCCCACCAAAGGCATACTCGATAATGATATGTGATTCACTACGTGATATGCATGTACAGTTTATTCATATAATCATGGCATATTAATTAGATAATTTAAAAGTGATCATACAGATTTCAGACACTCCAAATCTATACTAGCTCATACAAGGTTATTGCAACAAATCTTCCCTCGATATACTTACCGTTCATTCATGCAAGTTTAGATCACCATTCAAGCACAATTTTATCTTTTCCTAAGTGTAATGCCACTACTACTACAAGCACACCCAAGAGCATAATTAATTGAGAAATGAACTCACTTGTCCATGTAGTGAAATCCACTAGTCATAATAGTCCTCGGGAAGTGGTAACCCGTCCTCTAATTCACCTAAGTACAAAGAATACCCTCAATGAGTATTTCTCATAAGGTTCTAATAACTTAACTATTTTAACTACTAAGTTCGTCAATTTCCACATAAGATAAAGTCCTAATGTAAACTCTCAAATTTTCGGAATCGGTTTAGTATAAAACCCTAAACCGAAAGTCAAATGGAACCCTAAAGGTCAACAAAACCCTAGTTTACCGTAACCATTTAAATCCAGCATTGTCGTTTTCTTTGGCCTTGAAAAACGAAGTTGGGATAATTAGCTAGAATAGTTCGTAATGACCATAGGTTTTATAAAAATATCAGTTTTGCGAATTTCGGGTGTTCTTTGAACCCGATCGGACACGGTTCTCGAAAAGCGTGTCCGGGAGCCCGGAATAATAAAAATATTCCGAATACACCATTAGACTCGTAAAAATATAAGTTTTCCAAAAATATCAGTTTCGTATTTTTTCGGTAAGTAAAAATAACAGATATAGCTATTATACGCGTATTTTCTTACTACCGGTACTTTATTATTCATATCTACTTTATATTACACTATTCATTACTATTCTACAATATTCTTTTATCTCTACTTTTTCTTACACCTATTCTTACATATTACATAACCTATAACCTTAACTTTTTACCTTTCCCATAACTTTATTTCACATCTACCTTACACATTACATCTTTCATTTATCAAAAGTCAAAAAAATAAATCACTCCCCCTCTAATCCCCTCATGGCCGGCGCTACCCCCTCCCCCCCATGTGCCCTCAATTTGTTTCAATTTTTCATTTATTTTAATCACACAAAAATCACTCCACAATTTCCTATAAATACCCCCCTCCTCTTTCACTTCTTTCACACATTCACTACCCACAAATTCATACCAAAACTCTTCCAAAATCTCCTCTCAAAACTCTCTCAAAATACTATCCCAAAACTCTCTCAAAATAATTCCACAACAACTTCCACCAACAACAAAAACCCATAACCACATAACCATACTAAAGTCTCCTTTAGGTAACTACCTTCTTTTAATTTCTTCTTCTTCATGTCATGTAACTTTACATGACCATAGTGTGAGTTTCCAAAGACTACAAGTCATGGAAACTACATTATGTTTATGTATTGTTCTTGTTCATGAAAAATCCATTATGTTCTTGTTATTATTTTGTTCATATTATTGCTACTATATCTAAATTATTATCTATATATATATATATATATATATACATATTCTTTAAGAGCATATAAGCTCACTTGCAATTTATTTATTTCATGCAAAGCAATTTATTTATTTATTCAATTGCAATTTATTTATTTATTCCTTATTATTTTAAGACTAGTCTCTAGTCTTAGACTTGTCCTCATCAAGTCTACTTCTTAGTCCCGGGAGCCTTGAAAAAGCTAAGACTCCAATACTTGACTTTATTACTTATGTTTTATGTTATGTTGCTTACTATTATTCTCATAATCATGTTCATTTAGATTGTTGTCCAAAAATTTTATTTTCTAAAGATAATTAAACAAAAGAAGAATTTTGTCACTTAGAGATAAGTTTATGTAAAGTATAAAATCTATAAGATAACAAAAATAAACTCATTCCTTTTCAAGTTACAAAAAGAACTCACTATAATTTTAGAAACTATTTTTACTTTAAAAAAGCTACTTAAATCTTTATTATTCCACTTTGTTTTTCAAAAGAAAATATTTGTTGCTAACAAAAATGGGTCTTTTTATAAAAAGATAGACAAGATGAATGGCTAAGAAAATTTTCAAGCAAAAACCTTTACAAAAAAATAGACAAAGAAAATTTATGGTTTGAAAACAAAAAAATAAAGTTACTTCTTTTCAAGTTACAAACCACTAAAATTTTAGAAACTACTTTACTATAAAAAGTTCTTAAGTCACATATTACTCCACTTTGTTTTATCAAGAAAATAAACTTTTATGAATGGATGATTTCTAGGAAAAACATAAGGCATAAGAAAGGAATGAGAAGTTTTCGAATAAAAATTTCTGTAAACAAATAGACAAAGAAATTGGTGCAAGAAAACTAAATAGGAAGAATAATGCAAGAAAATTTATTTTCAAAAGTTACTTAGGAAAAGTAATAAAACCAACATATAGCGTTTTTGGAAAACAAGAGGAAACCAAGTATTCATTTCAAGAAATTTACAAAAACAATTCTTGAAAGCTATCTTTTTCTAAAAAAACTTCAACCCGACATTGTTTTACTCAAGAAAAATAATGGGGCAACAAAACACTTGAGCATGCTTGAATATGAGTTATATAGTTATAAAAAGAAAAATTTTCAACTATATAGATAACTAAGTATTTATCAAACAAGTTTTGATTTCTTGAACCAAAGTTATTTTGTGTTGGAAAATCCATGGTGAATTTTGTCACCACTTTTTCGGAGCCTATATGGCTTTATTTGTTGAAAATAAGTTTGGAAATGGGTAGATCTTTTCGAGTAGGTAGAAATCGGTATATTATATGCGCGATTCCGAGTTAAAATGACCAAGTTATGACCATTTTAAGTTGGAACATTCATTTATATGAACTTTAACGTTTTTTTAACATTGTTTTGTCAAAATTCAAGAAAGTCATCAAGAAATACTTATTATAGGTATTTTCTTTGGTTAAGTGACCCCACAGAAGGATTCCTTTACCCCAAGGATTATTACGATTAAGTGGAGTGTGTGAACGACTCATCCGCTTAGAGGAATAGTCGACATGGCATCGTGAGTTTATTTCCATTAAATGCTATACTTGTTGTGCTTGTAAATTAGTTGTACTAGAGTTAGGAAAAGATAAACCGATATGTATGTAAAATAATTCTTTGAAAGAACTTTTAAGAATATCGAAGCCGGAATTGTTTCAAATGTTTGATTTTGAAAAAAAATATTTTAGAACGTAAAGTATGTTTTATTCATGAAGAAAGCTTACATATATATAGCATTACAGTCCTGTGAATCAGGAATAAATTTAGCATCTATAAAGGAAAGAAAATCTCCTGTGAATCAGGAATAAATTTAGCATCTATAAAGGAAAGAAAATCTCTACCTAATTAAGAAAATATATTTTTCTTGCTCTACAAGACTATACAGCTAATATGCAGAGATTTATTTCCTATTATAAGACTATACAGCTAATATACAAAGATTTATTTCCTATTACCCCCCTCAAGTTGGAGCATGAAGATTAAGAATGCCCAACTTGCAAAGAAATGTTCAAAGTGACCCACCCAATGCTTTTGTGAAGATATCAGCTAACTGAGAACCAGTGGGAGTATACATTGGTCGAATAACGCCACAATGAACTGCATCACGAACAAAATGACAGTCATCTCAATATGTTTGGTGCGTTCATGGAATACTGGATTTGAGGCAATATGGTTTCAGGCAATCTTATTCTGATTACTCTCTCTTCACTTTGCAACGAAACAAAGTGCAAATCAATGTTCTTGTTTATGTTGACGACATATTGTGTCAGGCAACGAACACTCAGCTATACAAATATTTAAACAATATTGAGTAGTTTGTTTTCATATGAAGGATTTGGGAGTCTTGAAGTATTTTTTGGGCATTGAAGTTGCACAGTTCTAAAGGAATTTATTTGTGTCAACGGAAATCTGCCTTGGATATTGTTTCCGAAGCAGGTTTACTTGGTGCTAAACCAGTTTCTTTCCCCATGGAACAAAATCATAATTTGGCAATGGCAAAAGGGGATTTTTTGTCTAAACCAGAAAGTTATAGGCGGTTGGTGGGTCGACTTATTTACCTTTTGGTCACCCGACCTGAATTATCCTATTGTGTGCATGTGTTGGCTCTGATACCATGAAAAAAAATATTTCAGAACGTAAAGTATGTTTTATTCATGAAGAAAGCTTACATATATATAGCATTACAGTCCTGTGAATCAGGAATAAATTTAGCATCTATAAAGGAAAGAAAATCTTCTGTGAATCAGGAATAAATTTAGCATCTATAAAGGAAAGAAAATCTCTACCTAATTAAGAAAATATATTTTTCTTGCTCTACAAGACTATACAGCTAATATGCAAAGATTTATTTCCTATTATAAGACTATACAGCTAATATACAAAGATTTATTTCCTATTAGATTTAGTATAGCATTTGATTTGTATGAAATTCTTTGATTGCCTTAAACTCAAAAATAATTATGCTATGACACTATAACAAAATGAATTCATGCATACCACGAAGTGAGTCACATTGCATTTTGGGTTATTATCCTTGGGTGAGAAGGATAGTAAGCTCATGTCGAAAGCAACACTTGGCGGATGATCCGAAAGCAATTGCTTGGCGGCTTAAGAGAAATGCTTGGTGGAAGATCCGAAAGTAAGGTCAATTAAGTAGATTCGGAATGCTTGGTGATAAGTGCTTGCGAGCATGAAAACTTTTTTAATTAAAACTACTTGAATTGAGGTTATGAATCACCAAACCCCGAATGGAGGGCGCAAATCCATTCAACATATAGTTCCCGGAAAACTATATGCTTGTTTGCCCACGTGTTTGTTGTATTTCATATGTTTGATTAATCAACTTGCTTGAATCTTGTTACAAGAAGTTATTTATGGAAATAGTTCTCACTAAGCCTATTAGCTTATACCCCAATAGATATCTTTTGCAGTTTCCCTACCTATGGTTAAGGCCACGTGGACCCTGCGGGCAGGTAATCTCGTTTGGATAATAGAAATTCAGATAAAGTGTAGCATTAGTATTAATGTACAAATATCCATGTAATAGATTAGTGATCAAGGGAAATGTCCTTAAGTTTGTGAAACCATTGATATGAATAAATGATTATTATGATTCCTCTTTTCTTAAATGTGTTATCCATATCTTCTTAAACTTCATAATTCCATATATAGTCCTCTAAAGTTGTGAAAGTATGCCTTACACTTAATATAAAAGCTTTTGGGAATGACTAAGGTTGTCATACTTAAGCTTTAATATTGAGTGTGGCGGACTGTCATGCTTAGGGTACCCTTTAGGGTGTGACACCTAACTTTAAATGACCATATCTAACTCATTTTAACTCGGAATTGAGCATATAATATATCAATTTCTATCTACTTCGAAAGATCTATCTATTCCTAATATTATTTTCAAGTTTTGAAAATATTTAGTTCACGAAACAGAGGCATCAGTTCTGGTAGTTCGAAAACATCAATTCCGAAAAATAATTTTTTGGATGCTTGTGATGTTTTTAGCCTATAGCCTAACTACACATGCAATATCAATGATTTCCTATCATGAATGATATGATATGAAATTGATGCATGCATACTTTTGAAATTATTTACTAAAAGGAAACTTAAGAAACTTCTTATTTGTGAAGATCCATGACTACACACTTTCATGAAAACTAGTTTCCTAACTTTGACTATATGTTTTGAAGTTATTTCCTTAAGAAAAATCAATTTATCCTTGTCTAAATTGAGTGCTTATTATACCTATTACTCAAGCCTTCATTTCTACATAAAAACTTGTATTCTACACTTTGCAAATATGTTTTCAAATAGGATTTGTCCAAAAATCCGAATTTAGAAAAATTCATTTTCAAGTTGATTCTCTCGAGGAAAAAGCATTTTATACTTAGAACTTTGTGTATTTATTTTACCTATACCCTAAGGACTCCATTTATTTAAGAAAATACCATTTTTGAAGTTGGAAAACTAGTGTTTTCTAACCATCTATCCATTATTACGAATTTGACCTACAAGATTTTCAACTCAAAACTTCTATTGGACTTTCACCTCTTGTTTTTAAACATTTCCTTTGGTAGAAACTCATTTAAACTTACGAAAAATATCATCAAACACCATCTACCACCTAAAGGCTTCATTTTTCTTGTAAAATACATGTTTTGAAGTTGATAAAAGGGTTTTTAGACTAGGTTTCTCAAGTCATCCGAATTTATACTAACTCATTTCTTGAAAAGTGTTTTCCTTTTTTACTTTATTAACTCATCTATCCATAGATCTATATACTAGAAAGGTTATTTACCCAAGACAAAAATCATTAATGATCATTAATGCACATAAACTTAAAATAATGATGAGATCTTAAATGCCTACATGAACATGAGTAGTAAAATGGTAGATCTACTATATCAAGTGCTTAAATAGATTTTGAAAACATAAAAACCACATTTTTATAAAAGATCTTTTGTTTAAAACACTTTTTGTTGAATGATCATAAAGCTTATGGCATGAAAGCTCCTTTAAAAGCAAGATCTACTTAGTGATGGTTTGGTATTCTTGTTTTGATAATTCCTTGTCCCTAGCAAGAGATCATGGGGACATTTAGTTGGAAATATCCAAGAATAACCTAGCCATTACAAGGATCTATAAGTAGATAGAGTAGAAGTTCACTTACTTAGAGTAAAATAGGAGACGAAAGGAAAGGAAACAAGTTGTGTGTGTGTGTGTGTGCACTAGTGGCTTACGACATGGGATAGAGAGGGAGAGGAAATTTGAGAGCTTTTACCTTTTGTAAAATTTGAAAAGTGAAAGAGTGAAGTGAGAGAGAGAAAATGTAGCTTATATAGGAAATGAGATTAGGTTAAATGGAATAAAACAAGTGAAAAAAAATTTGCAAAATGGAACTTGAGGGGAGGTCTCCACGCCGGCCATTAAGAGGAAAAAGGGGGAAAAAAATTGATTTCTTACTTTTGATTGATTTGGTTTGATAGCTTGCACATCAATTATCATAAATTGTAATAATAATTAAGAGACAAAAGGTCTTTGGAAAAGAAATTGATTGAGAGATGGTAAGGGTTGCAAGTATAGGGTGTACAAATGAGTAGTCATAGGTTGTACTTGTGAATAGTAATAAATAGTAGATAAGACATCTACTTTACCGGTAGTAACAAAAATATGAGAAAAAGGCTATAACTATAATTTTTATAGCCCGAAAAATTATAAAATATATATTTTTGAAATCTTTATAAAATTCCGGTTCTAATGAGTATTCCGAAATATTTTTCTGAGTTTCTAGTTTTGGGGCTCGCTTTTCTATAATGGAGCTCGGGAAAGCCCGGAATAAAAAATTCTTCGAAATCAAAATTTTGTTTAGTTCGAAATATACTATAAAACGGTAATTCACATTAATTTATCTTAAAGAGCTTCTTTTATATAGAAATCGAAGAAAAGCCAGAATTAAGGTTCCTAGGTTGCTTGTACTAATCCTATTTAGGGTTTTGATTTCCGATTTACGGAGTTTAGTCTATTACTAAGAAAACCGGGGTTTATAATTATACTAGTCATAAATGCAAATGCACTATGATCATTATGTAGATATGGCTAAATGATGGATAAATGCACAAAACAATAATAATAACAACATAACTCAAAAACAAAGCATAATAATAGCAAAACAACTTAAGTAACAAGATTTATAATATTGTGATAACAAGGATCTCATGTTCAAGTGTTTCCACATCCCTAGCTTAAAGCTCACGGGGATTTTTGAGTGGAATCATACATGAATGATCTTGTCATTACATGTTTTTAAGGTGGTAAATTGTAGATCTATTACCTATTAGATATGTGGAGCTAGATAAATTTGAAGGAAAAAGAAACTTGTGAGAGAGTGTGTGTGTGGTGTGTGTTACGGCAAAGAGAGGGAGAGGAGGAGAGAGTTTTGTAATTTTTTCCAAAAGTTAAAATGAAGAAAGAAAGAAAGTGAAATGGTAAACGCATAAAGGGATATTTATAGAATATGAGATTAGGGTTTACTTTAATTGAATAAAAGAGAAAAAAATAAAACAAAATTGGAGAGAGAGGGAAAGCATGGGGCGTTGGTTTTGGGGTTAAAGGGGGAGAGAGAGAGGGATATGTGTGTTGTGTTGTGTAAGTTTCAAAATTAAATTAAGTAATTGAAGTAGTAAAAGTTGTATTGGAAAAGTAAATTGTAAGAAATAGGATGTAAGGATGTAAGAAATAGGGTATGGGTCGTTGTACTTGATGAATAGTGTGAAAAAAATCAAAAAGTAGATTAGACAATTAAAGTACCAATAGTAATGAAAATACGATAAATGGCTATAACTATAACTTTTATAATCCTAAAAATTATTTAACTAATATATTTGGACACCTTACGAAATTACGAATCTAACGGTACTAATATCATATTTTTAATATCTCGAGCCCCGGGACATGCTTTTCGAAGTCTGTTTCCGATCGGATTCGATATAGATCGAAATTTCACTAATATGATATTCTTAAGCGCCCTAATATTATTACGAATCAATCTATACTCTTCATTATATTTCGACTCCTTAACTTAGGAACACGGGGTTGCTGAATCTAAATTGCTAGAGTTTCCTAGGAATTTGTTGGCTTAGGGTTTTTGGTTAACTTTCCGGTTTAGGATTTTAGTTAGAAATTACCTTAAAATTTAGGGGTTTGCAATTTTTATAATCCATTCCTTATAACAAGTAATTAATGTTTCTTATTGATTTGTGGGCTTTACTACAGAGAGGCGAAGTTGAGGCAGTAGCATGGCATACTAACACAGATAGACGATTGATTACTACCATTCTTGTCCCAGGCAGGTTTCATTAGGGCAGCCCATATGCCATTCGGTCAGCTGGATTGTTGCCTCATTACGGCTTTGGTTGAGAGATGGCGGTCAGTGACCCATACCTTGCACATGACCACAAGAGAGTGGTTTGTTACATTAGAGGATGTTGTTGTCCTCACTAGCCTACTTGTAGATGGCAACGCAATTATGGGCACGATTCAGATGGATTGGCCTGGATTATGTGAGGAGCTGTTAGGACTCCGACCCATGCCCAAGACGGATATGGATGGTGGTTGTCTAAAGATGTCATGGTTAGAGACTCACTTCAAAGTGTTACCAGATGTTGCAGATGATGCCATGATCAAACGCTACGCTAGGGCATATATCTTGTTGCTGTTGGGTGGATTCATATTTGAGAACAAGTCATCAAATTACGTCCACCTGATATATCTGTAGCTGCTCCAAGACTTGGAGAGGGTCGGGTAGTACGTGTCGGGAGTAACCTGTCTGGCATAGCTATACAAGCACTATGCTTAGCTTTCTACGTAGACATCGGAGATATTGCAAGACCCTTGGTTACCCTGCAGATATGGGCATGGGAGCACTTCCCCTACCCTGCCTCGATTCATCGACGGGTTACAGCAGTTACCACGAGGCGGCCACTCATTAGCCATGGGATGCAGCTTTTGATGTGATTACTATGTACACCCACTTGCTGATTGAGTATTGGGCACCTTTAGATCGACAGACCGAGCACCAGGTTTGATTTTCATTGCTTTATTTCCTTGAAATTGATTTTCAATGTCTTATTTCCTTCAAATTGCAACATTTTGATATTTTTGTTGATTTGTAGTGTACTTTTTTTCCTTTAACAGGTTGTATGGGACCCTTACAGTCCTATCCTGGACTCCATGCCTCTATACTACCAGGCGGGTAGTGACATTTGGCGTGCACGGGGTCCCGCTGGTGTGCTTCCATCTAGTCAAGAACTGCTATCCAGACAAAGTGCTCAAACAGTTTGGTAACTTTCAAGGGATCCCACACCCGCCTACTGACATGAGAGCCTTGCATGAGATTGACATGCGAAGGTGTTTCGAGTAGAACTGGCAGACAAAGCACGCTAGGTAGATAGCTGAGTGAGATGGTCAGCGTGATCGCATTGTTGAGATGCTAGATATGCCTACCGGTACATCTGATGATTACTTCCAGTGGTATCAAGCGATCACCTAACGTTGGATTAATTGTATGGGGGCTATCATGCCATATGGTAAGCTCACAGATTCGGTAAGCTGTGTAAGGAAATGTACTGTATTTTCATTATTCACTAATATACATTTTTGCTGTTGCTTGCAAGCAGATTTCATTTATAGAGTCCCAGACATGCTTCTAGAGATTACTACTTCCACTGCACGAGATGTCTATCGTGTAGTTGATGAGTTTATGGGACTCAATTTTAATGATCCAATGCCACCAATAGCAACACCCACACTAGCACCATAATCGGATGACCCTCAGACTCAGGCAGTACAGAAACGACGTCCATATAGAGAGAGGCATGGGCAAGGACGGGGTCTAGAGCGAGGCCGTACCCGAGGTATACAGATCAGGGATGAGCCTGAGTCATCCCATGTACCTTCATTTAATCAACCTGGCTCTTCCCAATTCCTTCATCATGAAGTTGGCCCATCATCATCACCACATACTCATCTAGGGGATACCCTCATGCCAGACCCGACATACACGAAGTTTCACATTCCCCTAGCTCTACAAAAGAGGCGACCATCGCCATCACATGATATAGGGGAGGGACTCACACAAGTGGAGCCAGAACTTGTCCCATTTCATACATATAGTGCTACTAATGGAGATGAGGATGGCACTGTTACACAAATTGATCCATCTACACAACATCCTCATCAACGTATGCCAGATTGGGATGAGGGAGGTGAGGTAGACACCACCAGTAATAAATAGTAGATTTTCTCATTTTCTGATTGTTAGATATAGATTCTTAGTTTTTTTTTATGATTATGGTATTCCTTTTCTCTTGTATATTTGATGAAAAGAAACAATCGGCCATTGATTTCATATTATGTTTGTGATGAAAAGTTCGAAAATACTTTTGTGGTTGAAGGATTTGGCATTGAGACTGCATTTGGTTAGATTAAGTTTGGGAATACTACTAAAGTTTGGAAGTTGTTTAGCTATGGTGGAGGATGACTAATGGCTTATATAGCTGTTTATATCTGATTTTGACAGGTTTTATTATGAATGTAAAAAGGATATGTTTTTCAAGGAATAAATGGAAAGTGAGGGAATTTGCCCTAGCATTTGGGATCGTCTCCTACTAGATTGTCTTTTTCGGGCTTTCGCGGAGCCCCCTGCTAACGCATCATCAGTGGTGCTATGAGTCAACCTCAGGAGACAAACCTCTTAAGAGACGAGATTGTGCCTGTCACATGACTTCATCTCTTGAAGAGACGAGGTCAAGTATTACAAAGTGACATCGTCTCTTGAAGAGATGAGGTTATGTTACCTAAAATCGGGATTAATTTCATCCTGATGGTAATTTTGTAATTTTTTTAAAAAATAATAATATTTTATTCCTTTTCCTTAGTTTTTATGCTTATCTTTTATGGTCATAGACTTGGGGAATCTGATGGCCTAATGTTGGCAAATATATTATACCCTTTTTGAATTAATACGTAAGACTATAAATATATTATATATAGATTAGCACTTGTAGTACAAAGATTCCACTGGCCTTCATCATAAAAAAAAAAAAAAGAAAGAAAAAAAGTAGTTACACTGACTCTTGCATAATTTAAGACTATCACTGTCACATGATGGATATGAAAGGAAACTTAAGCTATTCCAACTGTATTTAAAGTATCATTGAGTATTAAGAAAGTTATTTTCAATACAAGTTCTTTCAAATTATCCCTATAAGTATTTTCAAGTATCTAAAATTAATAATACGAACTAAAAGATTTGTGGAAGTGGTGTATTACTAAAGTTTTGAACTATCTATCGTTGTGAGTCTTATCGTAAGTTTTATGGATCTAGGGCTACATTTAAGGTACCCTAAATTAGCTTAAGATTGTATCTAAGGTATCAAGAGCCTATCTCGGATTGCATTTATGGTATTCATTGGTATTAAGAGAACTATTTTGGATATTCTATCTTTA
The DNA here is from genome assembly GCA_024138025.1 of Combretum micranthum. Classification (NCBI taxonomy): domain Eukaryota; kingdom Viridiplantae; phylum Streptophyta; class Magnoliopsida; order Myrtales; family Combretaceae; genus Combretum; species Combretum micranthum. The sequence continues at coordinate 613,631 of JAMXBD010000564.1, forward strand.
GATTACATTTAAGGTATCCTAACTAGAGCTACCTATTAATGTATCCTATACTTCATGCTAGTAACTAGAAGATCACGTGTGATGATTGCATTTTATAGGCTTGTTCATGTATATTATATGATTGATAACTTATTTATGTTTGCGGTAGTATTGGGAATATTGTACTCCCATCCTTTGAGCCAAAGTTTTGCACGCATCCCCCCACACCCAACCCCCCCCCCCCCCCCCCCCCCCCCCCAAAAAAAAAAAAAAAAAAAAAAAAAAAACCAAAACACTAAACAAATGACTATTTTTGTAGGTAAACTTATAAGAATAAGATGGGATAGGGTTAGTGTGAATGAGAGCTATTCAATTCTAAGATGATCATGGCAACAACTCACAAGACTAGGTAGAAATATAAGTTGTAGTTATAATGTCTCAATGATAAATAGGAATGCTTTTGTCTGAATTAACATAAGTTACTTGTTTTACTACTTGGTAGTAGATATCGACTCTTTACAATTCTATTAATCTGTGGGAAGTCATAATTCCATATTTATTTTCATATTAAAGAATTGTATATATATATGTGTGTGTGTGTGTGTGTTATAATTTTCTAAAATAATTCAATATTTACATAGATTCTCATAATCTCTAACTTATCATGAGATGGCTCTAATGTAATAGGCACACATATGGTATGACAACTTTTAGGAATTTCTACCAAGTCCCCTTTGGGGTCATTACATGTTGTCTTAATATGAGACACAAATTTTAATGTATTGTACAGTTTTAATTATTAGATTATCTATTATATAAACCAATAGCTAATTAAGTAATAAAAGTGGATTAACATGTAAGATAAAGGAGAAAAAAAATTCATAATACTAGATATTTTATTTGTAGACACACTGCAATAATTGAAACATGATATAACCAATTTAATTTTGTTTTCATGAATAATATATAAATAACAAATTTAAAAAATAGATTATTTTTTAATAAAACAATTAAAAGGAAGAAAATAATATGTTTGATTTAAAAAAAAATTGTAAAACAGTTTAGTTTAAAGTCTCGAACTGAACTGCGAACCATTTACTCTTTATTGAATCGTAAACCATTCACTCTTCACTGAGCCAAACCATTTCAAAAAAGAACCAAAATTTTGGTGCAATTCGACTTGGTCTGATTTAGTGTTTTTCTTTTTTTTTTTTTTTACAGAATCCTAATCACTTGGATACATATGTCCAATGAATGCGATGTTTTTCACCTTACTTAGGCAACACATGGAGTCAATTTACCTCAACAACTCACTCTTTTGATTCACCACCTTTTGTGGAAATAAAGGTGAGACTTACCTCTCATCAAGACATAAAAGCTAGTTTTCACCACATTGCATGCTTGGCATGTCCATTAGGACAAAGAGAGGAGACTTGATGCTTTAGCAATGTGAAAGAAAGAGGCAAGTTTAGCCTCATTTTGCCTAATTTTTTTATTAGGCAAGTTAATTTCAATCATATATTATATAATGTTATATATATTAAATATATATAATATATATTCGTAATAATATATAATATATTGTTTGATTTATTTAATAATTCCATTATTTGGTAATATTACATGATAATAAATTATAGTTGTAATATAAAAATATCTTTATTATAATATATATTAATTTTACTTTTGAATTGATTAACTATAGCAAATATAAATAGAAAAACAAATACCCAACTATAAAAATAGTGTAATGTGCATGAAATCATATGCGCTAAGAACTTTAAAAACTGTAATAGTACAAAATATAGAAGTCTAGTCCCGAATAGCAACAACCAAAAACATCGAAATACCAAACACTAATCCTAGCACCTATGAACTTAATGTTGTTGAACTTAAGGTGATGAAGTACTCAAGACCATCTATGATGTTGTAGTTGAAAAGGTAGGAGATAGTTTAGTATGATAACTCACCATGATAAATCCACCTCAAGCAGTTCCAGGTCATTACCCTCATCATCGAGTAATATTTGATTATCTAAATAGACTAACATGATGTGTTCAAGCGGTCTCTATAAGGGCTTTCTGTCAGTTAATCTACTTGCATGTGGTTCGCTATACTGAGCTAATGTTAGGTCATGTGTAATGTGTTAACTCTTTTTTAGCATTTGACACTATAATTTAGTGAATGACATCACCTTGTTATAGTAATTTATATATTTTATATTTCTTCCTACTAATTTTCCTATTTTGGGAAAACGTTAGCATTAAAATACCACTAATATTAGTAATAATTTTGGTTAAAAATCATATGGAAATCTAGTTGTAAATACTTCAAATTAAAAAAAAAAAAAAAACAAGGTACTAATTTACTATTCAACTATCTTGTGCATGCAAGCAACATTTATTTACCTAGATCAATAAAAATTGTAAAGAAAAATTAACGTCACCACTCTACGTTATATGTATATGCTTTTGGATATAATAAAAGTTATTAATTAACATATCATTTCGTGCATTTTAATATATCCAAAACTACACAAACAACACAACATATATACATATAAAATGCTTTGCATAAATTTAATACAACCTATAGCAAGACATTCCATATATTTAAATAAATAAAACACAAATTGTATATGAACGACAATATAAATAACATAGTAAACAATTCACATGCATATTTATATATACAATAAGTAATTCAATATATTGTATAGTAATTTACATATAAACATATTAAATATATTAAAAGCAAAAAAAATATTTTACTCACCTTAAATTAAGCAAAAACACAAAAAACCCTTTTTTCACTTTTGTTTCCACTAGAATGTTTACCAAAAAAAAAAGAAAAAATTAAAAATATTATTAAAAAAAAAAGGAAAGAAAAGACGGAAGAGAGTTTTTAAGGGAGTGTCATGCCCCAAAGGATACCTTAAACGCGACAGTCCACCACACTAGATATCTAAACTCAAGTATGACAACCTTAGTCACTTCATGAGTTTAAACACTGGGTGTAAGGCTCACATCCAACATATAGGGAACCATACTTTGAATCAAAATAGCTTAAGGAGATATACATAGCAATAAGAAAGTCAATTATAACAATTATAACTGGATTAGTCTATTACATGAGCTAAGGGGCATACCCCCGTCATAATATCAAGAGTTCTTAAGTCCTTATAAGTCTCGTACAACAACAATTAAATATATCAATTCAGGAGATTTAACTAGAAGTCTATGCCTACATTTAGGTCTCGACTTCTTCAAAAAGCTCCTTAAGTTCTAGAAGCTGTACATGAGGAAAGTGGCCTATTAGAGATAGCCACAAATGTTTATATTGGAATAGGAAACTATAGGGGTATAAGCTTTCGAGCTTAGTGAGTTTCACTTCCAAAATTAAATGCTCAACGAGTAATATATAACAGGCAAGTTAAATTAACAACCAAATGAAATGCATAAGCACGTGAGCATATAATACATAAGACCATCCGAAAGTCTTATGTTGAATGGATTTACGCCCTCCATTCGGGGTTAGGTGTTTCAGGCCTATACGACCAACGATTTCAATTTTTCTCACTTTTTATTGTGGTTGATGCAGGTGCCCACCCACATACACTTTTAATTCCAGCCTAAACGCCAATATTCGAGTTTACAGGCCCCTCGTTGCCCATCTATTATGTCTTCTTCCTACAAAGATATAATAACCTATGCAATAAGACTCACATATGGTATGCATGGCCAATTCGATTATAAGATCATGGCATATTAATTTAACAATTTATGAGTGATCATAGATATTGCAGAAGAATCAATCCTATACTAGGTCATATAAGTATTTATAACAAGCTTATTTCGATATTCTTATCATGAATTCACCTATGTAGAAATCATATACACTTAGTCAAGTTTTATCTTATCCTAATTCTAATGCCACTAACATTACAAGCACAAGCATATAACTTAAAGATAGTGAACTCACATTGCCATGGCGCGAAAATCCACTTAATCGTAATAGTCCTCGGGAAGGTCTAGTCCATCTTCCGAGTCTCCTAATCAAAAGAAATAACTCCAATGAGTATGTTTATGAAGTTTGAATGAACTTATAATTTCTATTCTAACAAGTTCGTCAAAATCCATCTAAGAGGAAATTCTAACTTAAAACGACCATAACTTAGTCATTTTAACTCGGAATTTCACATATTATATACCAATTTCTACCTACTCGACAAGAGCTATCTATTTCTAGAATTGTTTCCAATAAACGAGGTTGGTTGGTCCGTGAACAGTAGGGTACAGAATACTATACGAATTTCTCATTCCACAATTCAACTTCTAATTTCAAGCCAAACATCATACTAAAGCTTTGATAGATACTTAACTATCACTATATCTTGTAAGACTCTATTATATACATATATAACTCAATATCATGCATGATTCATGGGTGTTGGAGAGTCTACTTCCTCATGTACTTAGATAATGTCAATTTAGATGTATATGACATTATTTTTCCTAACTTTGTTTCTACCAATGCATCATGTATATATGTAATACCTACATGCTATTATCATGAAGGTTATGAGATGAACTATCTATTTGTATATTCTTAATGGTATAGTACCAAGAATTCTTTTTGAAATACTTTTGTTTTGCAAACTTTTGAAATTTACTAAACTTGAGAAAAATAGTTTTTCTTCTTGTAAAATCACTCTTGCTTTTATCAAAATTCAACTTTGATGACTTACATAGCCATTGCCTTGTTCGAAGATTATACTTTGATAAACCTCTTTTATCCTTGTCAAAATTTGGTCTTTATTACATGTATCCCCTAGGACTTCCATTTTTTCATAAAAATCATCATTTTGGCATTTGGAAATAGGTGTTTAAACAATGATCATTTTCAAATCCGAATTTTGAAAGTTTCATTTGAGGTTGTTTTCTTTATAAAACTCATGTAGTATTTCAAAAACCATTTCCTAATCAAACCTACTCCTTAAGGCTTCCATTTCTTTAATAAAAATATTGTTTTGGAGTTGAAAAATGGGTATTTACACTTCAAGCTTCCATTATTACGAATTTAAAACTTGTTATTGGGATTGAAATATAATTTTTGTAAACTTGCCCTTGTTTTGAAAATATTTCTTAGTAGATCTAAGCTTTTCTCATCAAGATCACTCCTTTGTGATACCTATTCCCTAAGTCTTTCATTTTTAATGTAAAATACACATTTTGAAATTGAAAAATAGCTTTTCTAAATACGGTTTCTTTTTTATCCGAATTTTCAAAAATGATTCTTGTTGAAACCAAAGTAGATCTAGAGCTTTCTAACATTTTCCTACCATCATCAAGCTATTACAAGTTATTTATGAACATAAAACAAAAGTCTAAGGCATTTATGAACTCAAAACAACTAGATCTAGTTTACTATACTAGTTATAAATGCATGAACACTGTGATGGTTATGTAAATGATAAATGTATGCACAAATCATTAGCAATAACAATGTAACTTGAAAATAAAACAAGATAATAGCAAAATAACTCAAATAACAAGATCTATAACATTGTGATGGCAAGGATCTCATGTTCAAGTATTTCCACATCCCTAGCTTGAAGCTCATGGGGATTTTTGTGTGGAATCACACATGAATGAACTTGCCATTACATATTTTTAAGGTATTAAAATATAGATCTATCACCTATTGGATGATTGGAACAAGAGACTTGAAGAAAATATGTGAGTGTGTTTGTATGTGTGTGTCACGGTTTGTAAAGAGGAAAAGGAGAGAGTTTTTGCAAAAATTTTATAAAGTAAGAAGGAAGAAAGGAAGAAAATGAAATGAAGTGGGCATAAGGAAGTATATATAGAGGAATGGATTAGGGTTTACTTTCATTAAACAAAAGAAAAATAAAGAAAATTGGAGAGAGCATAGAGGGAGGGAGAGGCGTTGGTTTTGGAGTGAGGGAGGGGGTTTGTTTGTGTTGTGTTGTGTAAGATTCAAAATTAATTAAGAATTTAAGTAGTAAAAGTTATATTGGAAAAGTAAATTGTAAGGAAAATGATGAAATTGTAAAAGTAGGCTGTAAGAATGCAAGAAATAGGTTATGGTTAGTTGTACTTGTGAATAGTGTAGAAGAAATAAAAAAGTAGATTAGAAACTTAAAGTCCCGGTAGTAATGAAAATACAATAAAAGGTTATAACTGTAACTTTTATAACCCGAAAAATTATATAACTGATATATTTGGAAATCTTATGAAATTATGAGTCTAATGGTATTAATATCATATATTTAATATCTTAAGCTTTGGGACACGCTTTTCAAAGTCTGTATCCAATCGGGTTCAAAATAGATCGAAAATTCGCTAATCTGATCTTTTTATGCATTCTAATATTATTATGAACCAATCTACACTCTTCACTTGTATTTTGACTTCTTAGTTTAGGAACGCGGGATTGCTGGATCTAAACTACTAGGGTTTCCTGGGAATTTGTTGACTTAAGGTCTCTAGTTGACTTTCCGGTTTAGGGTTTGAACTTAATATTACCCTAAAAATTAGGAGCTTACAAGGGGAGAGTAAGAAACTTGACAGATGTAAAAATGCTGGTAGGGGAGGGAAGTGAGGGTGCGAGGGATGTAAACATATATACATATATATAAGCGAAAGGAGATGCGGAACCCGCCTCTTTTGAATTTTATATTTCTTACTGTCATGACTTAAAAAGAGGTCTAGTAAGATTATCCTAAAGTTATCATATCACGTGTGCACCCATAATATGAGAATAGTCTTGCAAGTTGGAAATTGTAAGGCTCTACCTAATTATTTACTTTACAAGTTTCAATTGTATAAATACATATTGATAACTAAGGAAATCTGATTTTCCATAATTCACTAGAACCACGAAGAGTCGGTATCCTACACTAAAGAGTAAGATTAGATATCTAATCTACATAATACAAAATCTCAAAAAATTATACAATTAATCTAGTTCATGTTTTAAGTTTATCTTACGTGATACAAAGTCTCAAATGACTATACAATTTATCTAATTCTTATTCTAAGTTTGTATTTCCATCTTCCTATCTTCAAGTAGTTCAATGGAGAAGCACTCTTCACATAATCCTAGTTTATTCCCAACATGAGTTATTACTATATAAAAACTATAGGGGTGTGAGCTAAACCACAGTTCAATGAAGTAAAAAGACTATACTACACTTCAAACATTATCAAGCAAGTTTAGTTAACAAGCACATACAATGCAACAATCAACTATATGAGATATGCACAGTTTGGATGACCAGAATCCAAACCAATGGAGATTTATGCCTTCTCTTGGGAGTTGAAGGACTAGCTCCAGTAATTCATGCTTAGGAAAGATAAAGAACTTAAGTAGGAGAAATTCTTTTCAACTTATTTATTATTCATATATACATATTAATAATATAATCTCAACTTAACATCCTTTGGTGCCTACTTAATTCCTATAGGGCTGACAGTTTAGGGGTAATCTTAACCAGATTCACTGGATATAACTCAGCATTACCCTAGGTTAATTAAAACTTATATCATATTACTTAACGACCATACCAATTTCAAACGATTCTTAATTCACATTTCACAGTCAACTCCAAACAAATAATTATCAGTTTTATTTGAATAAGTGATTCAACCAAAGCAATCACCAAATAACAAACGTGTACCTGATCCCTACACATAGCCAGTTATGTTTGTATTATCACATGTGCAACTACATTACAATAACAAATATGACAAGCTCAAAGTTACTTAATTGTCATCCTGGCTAATTCACAGTGATCTTTTAAGAAATCCAAAGATTTATCTGTTTTTCCAGTGTAATAAATAATCACTCATTACCTCTCCGAATATATTCTTTATCAACTTACTTTCAATTCATTATTTTACTTTTAGTTGAAACATAGACTTATATTTATTTTCATTGTGTTTCTCTTGATCTTATTTTAAGTATGTATCTTTAGTTATTGTGATTACATTACTCATAATTTCCATGTCTTATATTAATTTACAAGCAAGTCATTGCTTATCGTATATGTCGTTTACAATTCAAGCAAAATTGGAGGATAGATCAGTTATCTATATATTTGATCATCAAATGTATTCACATAAGTATTTAAATTAATTGTCAACTTACATCAATTCATATTAAATATTTGTTTTTAAAACTCTTTTAATTAGACACGAAGTTGGAACCCTGCCATAGCTGCAATGATTGTCATGCCAAGATAAAATAGTTCTTCATTGTCTGTCAAATTATTTCTTTTCCTTTGTTTATAATCATTTATTATAAAAACATCATTATTCCTTATCATTCATATAAGAATTTTAATAAATTATCAACTTATATGAAAAACTCATTTTAGCAAAAGTACATTTGAAACATCATATTCTCTTCATTATTCATGGCCTAGCCTATCATATTATAATTCTATTATTTCTAAGTCATTTGTAAGTTATTAAGCCTATATTAATTTTAACTTAGCCAAGTTGGATAGAGCTAATCATTCTAGCTCATTTCAACTTACTAAAGTTCATTAAATCAAATTGAACCTAGATTTATTAACTAATAAGTCTACTTATATTTAAAACTCATGTTAAATTTAATTAGTTATCAAACCTATTAATTCACTTAACTCATCGCTAATTATACAAGTATTAACATATCATGTTATTTATCATTTATTTATTTCATTTCATCTTTTTTTTAATACAAGGGACCGATCACGCTTGTTATAGAGGCCATGATGGTCATCACGAGCTTCATCATGCCCATGATCAAGGGCACTAATTGGAGCAATAATGATCATGCCTTTGATAATGCCCATGATGGTCTAAATTTCACAAATCAGTGTTTATCATAGGATGAATCAAGCCTATAATCATCATTAAATTCCAAATCCTCAAGCATAATGGGTATCATCACGTCTGTGATCATCCAATTTTTGCAAAACATAAATGATAACGGGATCAATAACGCCCGTAATGGATGCCATGTGTTCGTTTTTCACGTTTTTCCTTGTTTACTTCTTCTAAATTTAAGTTATCTAACTACTTGTTTTACATCAAAAACTCAACATACACAAGCTTATAACACTTCTAAACATATTATTGCTTCATATTTCATTAAATCATATGATGAATACTTTAGCCTCTTTGCGAACAAACATATACCTAGGTTTTGATATATAAGTCCATATATTACTAATCTACCAAATTTATCACAAACCCTATTTATATCTAGCACTAGCTCAAAATTTACATGCATCAACAACAATAAAATAAAGGAAATAACTAACTTGCTTTAGTAAAACTCAAGCAAATAAAACTTCTATACTACGACTACTACTTAGTGTTGATATAGCTTCTTCATGCTCAAATCCTACTTCAACCTTGTTTTCTATCTTCAATTCCTCCTATGGTCTCCTTGAAATTGAATGTAGGATTTGGATTTTTAAAGGAGAATAAGAGAAAGAAAGAAATGTAGAAGAAGAAGAGAAGAGGAAGAGAAAAGAAAAAGAAGAAGGAAAGTAGGCAGAGAAATGAAAAAGGAAAAGTAAGGATAACGTTTATAATATATTTAAGGGATATTTATAGGTAAAGAATTCAGGTTAAACCTTTCAGATGATTATATTACGTATTAAAAACAATTAGAAAGAAATTTAGAATATATAGGAATAAAATCAATAACTTGAATTACAAATCTAGTTTAGAAATTTAATTTGTAAAAACTTGATATTTGATTTAGGTTTAGGTTACAAAACTTATATATATGAAAAAACTATTGAAATCAAAATTTATGAGGATTAAGGAAATGGAATTTAGACTAAAATGGCTAAATAAGGCCTTTTGTAAAATTTAGGTAATTGAATTTTAGCAATTTGGTTCATTTGATGACTGAAAGAAAAGAGAATTCCATTTGAGAGTTGAAAAGAAGTTAAATAATTTGATGTAATTTAGGGAATAGAAATTAAATAATTGAGTTAGACATCTAGTTTAGAAATTCAATTAGTAGAAATTTGATATATAATTGAAGTTTAGGAATTTAGGTGTTATGCCCTCGGGGGTACTCTAAATGTGATAGCCTACTGTACACGATATTAAAGCCTAGGAATGACTTCCTTAGTCATGCAAAGGATTTCATATCATACATAAGGTATACAACACATAAGAGGAAACACATCAAAGTAGTACTATTTACTTTCATAACAATTAAGTAACAAGGTAATAGAAATACTTAACATGAAACATAAACATGGTCAATCACAATTCTTAGGGGGCATACATCCACTAATGTCTTTAAGTCTACATGAATACATATTCTGGTAATCTCTAAAATATCAATGTATCATATTTTGCTCATGAAGAAATTACAAGAAAGTAAATCCAATGTATGTTTCTACTCCTTCCTCATGAGCTCAAAGATCTACTACTGATTTCCTTAATGTACCGTCCTTAAATGAAGTCTCAAACATACTTGTTTCAACAAAAACTATGGGGGTATAAGCTTACAACGGGTTTTGTGATATGTTTCCTTGTCATTTGTACCAATACTCAGAAAAATAAGTTGATTAGTCAAGTATATGTTATGTTTATGCATCAATCACATGAAGAATACACATATGCATAGTTACCTGGAACCTATACATAGAATGGATTTATGATCTCTATATCAAAGGTTAGGGAATTGTTGATGAAAGTCTTCTTGATCTTCTACTACTAGTCCCCAAGCACCTGCCGATAGCTTTCAATTGGCATGGCTCTGAACCTAGAGTTGCATTCCTCGAGCAATGTGGATTCCCTATGAAGGAGCAGGGTCCATGTCCCAATATGCTTGCAACCCATCCAACTCTACGTGTAGGAGTAGTAGCCTTCTAAAAATGTGACTCGACGGATGCTATGCATGACCGTTTTGTTATTATCACCATTTCTCATTATGATTCATTGAGGATGATCAATCACTTTAAACACACATGGAAATCAAGCATACAAATGAATAAATAGGTCAAACAAACATTCTAGTGTTGCGATATGCTTAGAATTCACTAAATCATAGAAGAAGAAGAACACATACTTAACCCTTGATAATCCCCAATACATATCCATTTTTATCTTTCCTATCATGCTAATGCAACTACTTTACAAACACAAATAAGGTAATGAATTTTGAAGGAAAACTCACTTGTTCATATTGCAACCTACTTAGTTATAATAATCCTCAGGAAGGGGAGTCTTGTATTCCTCATCATCTAGATAAAAGAAATATCAGGAATGAGTATTTTATAGAAGTTCTACTCAACTTCCTAATTCTATCTCATGATTTTTGTCAAAAATCGAATTAGGTAAAATTCCAATTTAAAATAGCCATAACTTGCTCATTTTAAATTGTAATTTCATATATAAGATGTTGTTTTCTACTTACTTGAAAAGATCTATCTATTTCTCAAGTTATTTTTAACATTTGAAGTTGTTTGAGTTCGAAAACAAATTGGTATAATTCTAACACGAAAATTACAGCCTCAATTTGCAATTTTTCTAAATTCAATTTCATCCAAAAATTCCATAGCAAATACATAATATTTATATAGTTGAGAAGCCTTTTAAATGTATACATGGACTTGTATTATATACATAATTCTAGTAATGTTGTCTCAAAAATAAAATTTGTAAACAATCTTTGTCAAATATAGAGTTTAGTAAAAAATCATTCTTTGACTTGTGATTAAATTTGCTAGCTTGTAAACATGTGACACACTCAACAAGAAAATTGTGATTCAATATATATTTTGAAATCTAAAAAAATCTCTTATTTAGAAAGAATTCTATTTAATAATTTATTTTACAAGACATGGTTTTATTCATTGGTGATATGAAACTCTAAGTATATTTTCTTAGGTTTGATTCTTAAACAAAGTTTAATTTTTTAATTTTATAAATATGAAACTTAATTATAAAAAATTATGATTCTATATTTATGTTAGAGTTCATGAATATTTTATTTCATACTAAACTTTTTTTATCTAATTATTTTTCAAAACATGAAGCTTTATGTGGTTATAAAGAAAAATCATTCTAAGTCTTATTACTTTTAAAATGTTTTAAGTTTTAGCATGAGGGAAATTAAATGAATGGCTTGTTCTAACTTTTTTATTCTCATAATAACTCTTTCTTTATTATTAGTTTCTCAACATTTGGGTATTTAAGGAGTTGTTAGAAGAAAACTAAAATTTTGAGTTGTTACAAATGTGTGTCTAATTATTATAACTATTATTTATATTTCCTTAATTTCATAAAAAGAAATTGAATTTGCTTCTTAAAACTTAGTTCCTTAAGTTGTATACGATTTTATTTATAAGTGGATTTTTAACTAGTGGGTTAATTTTGAACATAACTTAGAAAAATTGTTTGGTTCTTAGCGTTTATCAAAGTGTTGGTATAAATCTTATAAATAAGTTTTTAAGAAAAGTTTGCATGAAAAAGAATTATCAATATTAAGATTTAATAATAAATTTATTTTATATTTGAAAAGAGAGTAATGGAACTATATAATTATGTCTTGAAGAAACTTTGCATAAAAACAACATTAAAAATTTATGATGAACTACTTTATATTTTTGAAAAGGTGATTATTGAATCATAATCATAAGTTTTGATGGAAGTTTTTGCTAAGTGTCAAAAATTAGTTTTATTTTTATAAAAGAAAAAAAAAACTAATTTTATTTCTTTGGAAAATTCCATTAAGACAACAACATTGTATTCATGCATGAATATGGACTTACAACTATGTTGTATGATAAAAGAAAAATAACTCATATAGAATATAAGAGATATAGAAAATTAAACAAGCATATATGTAAAGTCAAGTATTGAGAAGTCTTAGCTTACACAAGGCTTCCTGGAACTTAGAATGCACGAGTTCCAAAAAGAGAAAGAAAACGCATAAGAAAGCTTAAGAAAAAGAAAAAATAAGAAAATTTTGGAAGTCTTAGATTTTTATTCAAGTCTTCTCGGATTTAGACATGGGCAAGTTCCTTAAGAAAAACAAGAGAACAAATAAGAAAAATCATGGAAGTCTTAGATTTATGTCAAGACTTCCCGAACTTAGTTTATAGATAAGTCCAAAAAGAAAGAAGAAAATTGTTTTAACTTGATAAGGACAAGTCTAAGACTAGAATGACTAGTCTTAATAATTTGCATGAAATAAATAAATGTGCAAAAAATAAAAGCATATATAAAATATTAGGTTAGTGAGCATTAGGCTCTAAAATATATATATATATATATACATACATATACTTTGTAACATGTATAAAGTTAAGGTTAGAACAATAACATAACATTATATAAATGAAATTGTAGAGTTAAACAAAACATGGACAATATGTTGTTTCTACATTTTCATCCCCTAGCGTGTGCTCATGGGGAATTGGAAACCAAACACACATATTTTTCATATTATGTTAACATAAACTAAGAAAGAGATTTTAGCATTTTATCTAAGGTTGAAGCTGTCATGCCCCAAGGGGTACCCTAAACATAACAGTCCGCCACACTCAATATTAAAACTTAAGTATGACAACCTTAGTCATTCCCAGAAACTTCGATATTTAGTGTAAGGCATGCTACTCTCACAAATTTAGAGGACCATACATGGAATTATGAAGGTTAACAAAATATAACAAATTAAGAAAAGAGGATTCATAATATTCATTTATTCATAACAATAATCTTACAAATCTTAGGGGCATTCTTCAGCCACAAATAACTATAATCTATTACAAGAATATTTCTATGAAATCTATATCTTATCTAATAATAAACTTCATCTAGAAGTTCCTTAACCAAAAAGGAAAAATACTTGGCTGCAAGATCCACATGACCTCAACCACAAATAGGTAAACTGCAAAAGATATCTATAGGGGTATAAGCTAATAGGCTTAGCGAGAACTATTTCCATAAATAAACTTCTTGTGTAATGAATTTCAAACAAGTTATGTAAGCAGACAAATAAAATGCAACATACATGTGGACAAACAAGGCATATAGTTTTCTGGGAACTATATATTGAATGGATTTATGCCCTCCATTCGGGGTTTGGTGATACGTAACCTTAAAACAAGTAGTTTTAGTTAAAAAATTATGCTATCGATCAATACCACCAAGCATGTTAAGTCTACTTGAATTGAGCCATGTTTCCGGACTTCCGCCAAGCATTTAATTCCATGTCGCTAATCAATCGCTTTCGATCATAACCGCCAAGTGTTGCTTTCGACCTGAGCTATCATCCTTCTCACCCAAAGATAATAACCCAATGCAATGCGACTCACTTCGTAATATGCATGAATCAATTTATTTAAATTATCATAATATCCTGATTAATAATTTTAAGGTGATCATACAATTTCATACATATCAAGTGCTATACTAAAACAAACACTTAATCAATTCTAGCCTCGATATTCTTAGGGTCCTTTCAACAAATTTTTCGCATACATGTCAATTTGTCTTTTCTTAATTCTAATGCGACTAAACTACAAACATAATCAAGTAAAGCAATTTAAGGAAATAAACTCACGATGCCATGTCGACAATTCTCTAAACAGATGAGTTGTTCACACAATCCACTTAGTCGAAATAATCCTTGGGGTATGGGTATCCGTCCTCAGAATCACCTAGTCAAAGAAAATATCCAAAATGAGTATTTCTTGATGACTTTCTTGAATTTTGACAAAACAATGTCATAAGAACGTCAAAGTTCGTATAAAGGAGAATTCCAATTTAAAATGGCCATAACTTAGTCATTTTAACTCGGAATCGCGCATATAATATACCAATTTCTATCTACTTGAAAAGATCTATCCATTTCTAAAACTATTTTTATCAAACTAGATCATTTAGGCTCAGAAACTGTGGTGATCATATTAACCACGAATTTTCCCTAACCCAAAAGCAATTTGTTTCAAACATTAAATCATTGAAAAGTTGTTTGATAAATACTTAATTATCTATATAGTTGAAAATTTTCTTTTTTCATAGTTACTTAACTCATATTTTATCCATGCTCAAGTGTTTGTTGTCCAACCATGTTTCTTGGTAAAACAATGTTAATTAAGAGTTTAGAAAACTATAGTTTACAAGAAATTCATTTTGTAAATCCTTTTAAAATGAATATTTTGATTTCCTTTGTTTTCAAAGAATTTATGTTTGTCTTACTATTTTTCTAAATGACTTTTTGGATAGAAATGAATTTCTTCTTTTCTAATTTCTCAACATTATGCTACTTTTCCTATTTGTTTTATTTGACTATTTATTTGAAAAATCTTGGTTTTGAAAACTCTTATTTTCGTTTTAAGGGATCTCCTTATATTATGAAAATTATTTTAGTGTCAAAGTCATCTTCTTTCTAAGAAAACAAAGTAATATAAAAAGCTTTTCAAAACAAAAGTGGCTTTTAAAATTATAGTGAGTTCTTCTTAAAACTTAGAAAAGAATAAATTTACTTTGGTTAAACCATAGATTTTATATTTCATGTAAAACTATCCTTTAGGTGAAAAAAATCTCATTTTTATCAAATATAATTGGATTTTTGAAAATTTGGACAACAATCTTAGTGGGCATGATTTATGAGAAATAATAATAAGCAAAAATAACATAAACAATAAATAAATTCAAGTATTGGGAGTCTTAGCTTCTTCAAGGCTCTCGGGACTAAGAAGTAGACTAGTCCCAAAAGAAAAATAAAATAAAAGAAAGAAAAATTGTTTTGAATTGATAAGGACAAGTCTAAGACTAGAGACTAGTCTGAAAACAATAAGAAATAAATAAATTGCAATGAAAGAAATAAATAAATTACTTTGTATGGAAATAAATAAATTGCAAGTGAGCTTATATGCTCTAAAGAATATATATATAATATATACACACACATAATAATATTTAGATATAATAACAATAATAATATGAACAAAGTAAAATAGCAACATAAACATAAATAGATATTCATGAACAAGAACAATACATAAACATAATGTAGCTTCCATAACATTTAGTTTTTGGAAACTCACATCATGATAATGTAAAGTTACATGACATGAGAAAAAGAATATGTAAAGAAAAATTTACCTAAATAAGGTTTTCGAAGTATTATGTGGTTGTGGGTTTTGTGTATGTAGAAGGTGGTTTGAGATTATTTTGAGAGAGTTTTGAGAGAGTATTTGGAGAGAGTGTTGAGAGGAAAATTTGAGAGAGATTTGGTAGAAATTTATGGGTAGTAATTATGTGAAAGAATGAAAGAGAAGAGGGGTATTTATAGGAAATGAGGAGTGAATTTTTGTGTGATTTAAATAAAAAATAAAACAAAATTGAGAGAGAGAGGGACAAAGGGGGCGACGACCATTACATGATGGAGAGGGAAGAGAGATTTATTTTTGTATTTTTGTTGATTAAATGAAGTAATAAGTAAGGTAGATGTGAAATAAAGTTATGGGAAAGGTAAAAAATAAAGGTAATAGGTTGTGATGTTGTAAAAGTAGGTGTTAGAAAAAATAGAGATAAAAGAATAGTGTAGAATAGTAGTAAATAGTGTAATGTAAAGTAGATATAACTAATAAAGTACCGGTAGTAAGAAAATACATGTATAATTACGATAACTACTATTTTTACTTACCGAAAAATTATAAAACTGATATTTTTGAAAACCTTATATTTTTACGAGTCTAATGGTATATCTAGAATATTTTACTATTCCGAGCCCTAGGACACGTTTTTCAAGAACTGTATCCATTCAGGTTTAAAATGATTTGTGGTTTTACTAATATGATCTTTTTAAGCTTTCTTATGTTATTACGAACTATTTTACATACCAAACTCTTACTTACTTTCTTAGGGTTGCTTATTCGGGATTGTCGAACTTAAACCATTACGTCTAACTAGGGTTTTGTTGATTTTAGGGTTTCCAGTTGACTTTCGAATTAGGATTTAAGCTAAACCGATTACAAAACTTTAGGGGTTTACAGAAGCTAGATGAAAGAAAATTCGAGAAGATAAATGGTGTATGTATATATGTGTGGGCGGCGTGAATTGAGAGAAAAGGAGTGGAGAGTGTTTGAGTTTTGATTTTGCAAGAGTTTTGCTATGTTTAGGAGATGTGTTTAGTAATTGATCCTAAAGATGGAAGATTGTATTTGAGTGGATGAAAGAGAGAGGAAGGTTCGGGAGGAAATTATAGAGAGAGAAATTAAGAAATGATTTTGGTAAAGTTTTGTTATGGTAGAAGGAAAGTGTGTAAGAAAAAAATAAAATATGAGTGAGAGAGAGAAAGGTGGTCGGCCATATGGAGGAGAAGAGAGAAAGTGTGATTAAAAGTTAATTTTCGTAAAGAAAAGTAAGTATAGTATAAGAGAAGTTAAATAAAAAGTAATATTGGTAATGTAAATGTAAAAAATAGGTTTATAGGTTGCAAGAGATAGGTGGTAAGGAAAAGTAAATATAGATGAATAGTAATAAATAATAAAAATAGTACAATAAATAATAGGCTAGACAAATAAAATACCGATAATAATGAAAATATACATAATAGGGCTATATTTAATATTTTTAGAAACTGAAAAACTCTAAAACTGATATTTTATGATTCGTTATCTCATTACAAGTCTAAATATATTGTCGTAATATTTTTACCATATTGTGTATCGGGACCCTGATTTCAAAAACTGATCCCGTTTAGATCCAAAATCACTGCAGGTCGAACTAACACAAAATACTTTTTTTTTAATAGGTGTGATCCGTTGAACATAAATCCAATTTTTCAATTTTTTTATTCCATAGAATTTTTTTTTCCGAGCGAATTTTTTATGAATTTAATCTTTTTAGGTTGTATCTCATTATTCGAACTAGAATATAAGGTTATCTTATTTTTAATGTTTTATAGTTTCGTGTGTGGGATCGTCAGATCTAGGTTCACTAAGGTTTATAGTTGACTTTTAGGGTTCTGATCTCAATTCCAGTTTCAAGATTTACTCGCAAAATTTTAAAATCTAGGAGTTTATGTCATACTTATATTTTCGGTTCAAAATTTATGTTTTACTTCATTTTTTGTATTTTATTTAATATTTTACAATTCTCAGGATTGTTTCATCAAGTCTAGGGTTATATGTTGACTCGGGTTAACTTTTCATGTTAACATAAATTTTTTATTCTAAAATTCGTCGAAGGTTATAAGGTTTTGTATTTTTGTCAT
The DNA here is from genome assembly GCA_024138025.1 of Combretum micranthum. Classification (NCBI taxonomy): domain Eukaryota; kingdom Viridiplantae; phylum Streptophyta; class Magnoliopsida; order Myrtales; family Combretaceae; genus Combretum; species Combretum micranthum. The sequence continues at coordinate 631,883 of JAMXBD010000564.1, forward strand.
TAAATAACATTTTGGGCATACTGTCTCAATTTACATCAGATAGATGAATTGTTTAGCGTACGAGTTTGAATCGAACGATTATTGCATTTTTCATTTTGTTTTTGAAGTTCTCATTTTCTTAAGGTTAAGAATTTCATATTTAATCTTGTTTAAAATTCAATTTTAATTTGGGTCGGTTTTTAGGGTTTTAGTTTTGAAATTTAACTCTAAGATTATTTTATAAGAATACCAAAAAGTTCAGGGGTTTGCATTATGACTTAGGAGCAGATATTTATCAGCAAGTAGTAAATTCAAAATTCTAAGTTATTTATACTTTGTTTATAGTTTTAAATCATTATATATGATTTTTAATCTTACATGATTAAAGTTATTAGAATTTAACCTTATAAAATCAAATATTAAAGATTTAAGTTTATACGGATAAAGTTTTAAGACCTTAAAGTTTAAATTAGAATTTATTGATTCCAGTCCTAATACTATATTTTATCTCATGATCATAATATTAAAATGTTGATTCTAGCCATATTCTTTGTTATTGAATTATCATGTAATATTATAAAAGTTCATTCTATTACTAGGGTTTTTATTTCTCTAATATTTTTTATTACCTATTGAGTTTTATAATTACATACAAATACTATATTTACAAGTTACTATATGTAATTATGATTTCTAAATTACGAAAATTTTCTAAAGTTTACAAATTACTAATTGTTTTATAGATCGTTTAAATTTACTAGAGATCTAATAATTACCTCATTAGTTTATTGAGTTATTATCAATCATTGACTGTAAAAACTTACGAGAAATCGTACCTTGAAATTTTGTTGTTAACAATTCTAACTTTTAAACAACAATTAAATTATTTATATTCTAATATTCTTAAATTAGGAAAAATTGGAAGTGATATTTGCGACTTTTCTTAAAGTTTTTTCCAAAAATTTTCCATAACAAACTTGATTATTGTCATATTCAGACTGTATAGATTGGGGTGTTCACACTTGCCTTCTCAATTTGATGTGAGTTTCGTTATTGACTAGTCTAAAGAGATGAGTCTCATTTCTTGTCTACAAATAAGGCAACTTGCCACTTTAGCCTAGTTAATAGTGAAACTCATCTCATTTCTCTTGTTTGCATATTTGCAATCAAGATAGGCAAAACTTGTATCTTTATAACACCCCATTTATCGAAATTTTTACCAGTAAATTAGGTTATAGTTATTGTTGTAGATATATATGTGCCTTCCATTATATATATATATATATATATATTTAAAGTTCGTAATGATTGTTAAGATAAGTCCATGTTTCCCACAAATTTGTTAATAAGTAGTATTGCGCAACTTCTAAGGCCATAAGTCATTAAAAAAAAAAAAAATCAAAAGAACAACAAATAGTAGGGAAAATATATAACATATATGATATTGATGCCTACTAAAATCACTATCTAAGGAAACATTCACTTTAAAAATGTTGCACATACTGTTATTTGATTGACAATATATTTATTAAATTTGCTGTGATAGGGCGTATCATGAAATTATGCAAGATATTTTTATGAAAATGACCATGGTCGTTAAGTTATTATTATATATATTGTTTTATGTAATTTCATATTTGATATTACAAGAAAGCTGATAATACATCATAATGAAGTCATTAAAAATTATATAAATAGTGGAAAACTAAACTTTTTTATTTTTTAAATATAGAAAAACTTAGGAAAAATAAATGGTAAAATATAATCATCATAACGTAGGTTTTTGAAATTATAATTTGGTTAGTTTTGTGTACGCGTTGCCACATAAATTTTATGTATTATAGGATCTTAATAAGCTCTCTTATTTCTACGGAACTGCAACTACTTTATAAGACATCACACTTAAGATATAAAAGTAATAATAATGAATACAAGCTTTTTAATAAAACGATCAAGCTTACTTTTCAACTACTAGTCTTAATAATATGTAAAGTAGTTGAAAAACTAATATTAAAAATCTACGTATAATACTAGTGAGTTGTAAGTACATTGTTAGAAGAAATTAAAGCGTGGCTAGGCTTGTTTACACACATATGTTGAAACCGAAGGCTATAAGGTGGGTTTTTAAACTGATTTTAAGCTCACTTAACCAACCATTATCTCTTTTGCCGATTTTGCTCAATTCATGCAATTATAACAGCAGTCGTAAAGAGATAAGGAAGGAGAAGATTACACTGCAATATAATATGGAGTTCTGCCCTCCCCTTAGTCTCCACGGTTCATAAGTGCCTCACTTAAGGAGAACTTCTCACATTTCATTTGTAAACATTCTCCTTACAAAGAGAACTTCACAAATGCCTTATCAAGAGGACTTCACCAATGCCTCACAATCGAGGACTTCACTAATTGCTACACACATATAGGATGTCACACAAATGCCTCAATACAAGAGAACTTCACCTATGCCTCAAATAAGAGGGGACTTCACTAGAATACTCATAAATAAAAGTGTGAATAGTGCCTTTCAATATTAGCTCACTAATCTTACTATGGTACTATTCACTTAACAAATACAAACACAAAATGAGAGAGCATTTTCACATAATATCATCCTATTAAGATCTACTCTCTTACATAAAACACCCTAACTCTTCTATTTATAAGTGCACAAAATAAGCTAGCTGTTACACAAAAATCAAGCCTTTAACGATCGGTTGCCAAAAGCTCCAATGTTTATTTTTCATGCATCGGTGAGCTGGTCCAGTCGAGCCCACATTCTAAGGCTCGATCTTCCCTCGATCACTACTAATCAAATCATCGTGCCTTATCTTTCTTGTCGGTCCAGCCTGTACTGGTGAGTTAGTGCATTTCCCTTGTACGCACTGTGCTAAAAACACAAAACAAAACAAACACAAACATATATGCACAAATAAAGATTAAACACATTAAAAAAAAGTTTTCCTTATTAAGTGTAACTTAATTAAGTTGTAGAGCATTTGTGCAATATATTTTCTCATAAAAATAAAATTGTAACCAACCTTGGTTCATCAATCTCCTCCTTTTTTATGAGAATAATTATTGCACAACATTACTTTCCCTCAACTTAGCACTCCCTCTTAATTAAGCATTTGGGTAAAAGCTGACTTGTGAAAGATGTAACACTCAATTAAAAGTTACCAAGCTACACGTAATAAACAACTTATTAATTCAACTTAACTCCCTTAGTTAAGCATTTTGGGTAAAAGCTCACTTGTAAAGATATGATACTCAACTAAAAGACTTAAATTACACTTAATAAGCAACTCGGTTTTAGTACATAAAAACATACAAGCCTAGCATTTTTTAAAAACCATAGAAACTTTTCTCTAAGATGCAGTGAAGCATTAACCTTAGAGACTAGCTCTGATACCAATTGTTAGAAGAAATTAAAGCACAACTATGCTTGTTTACACACATATGTGGAAGCTAAAGGCTATAAAGATGGTTTTTAAATCCATTTTAAGCTCAATTAACCAACCATTATCTCTTTTGTCAATTTTGATTAATTCATGCAATTATAACAGTAATAATAAAGAGATAAGGAAGGAGAAGATTGCATCGTAATATAACATGGTGTTTGGCCCGCTCCCTAGTCTCAATGGTCTACAATTGCCTCACTCAAGGAGGACTTTACACATTTCATTCACAATCATTTGCCTTACAAAGAGGACTTCACAAATACCTCATCAAGAGGACTTGGCCAATGCCTCACAATCAAGGACTTCACATAAATACCTTAATACATGAGGACTTCACCTATGTCTCAAATAGGAGAGGACTTCACTAAAACACTCATAAATAAAAGAGTGAATGGCGCCTTACAATATTAGCTCACTAATCTCATTATGATACTATTCACTTAACATATATAAACACAAATTGAGAGGGCATTTTCACATAATAATATCATCTTATTATGCTTTACTCTCTTACATAAAAACACCCTAACTCTTCTATTTGTAGGTGCATAAAACAAGCTAGTCGTTGCATAAAAATCAAGCTTCCAACGATCGACTGCCAAAAGCTGCAACGACTATTTTTCATGTACTGGTGAGCCAATCTAGATCCAAACCGGCAAGCTAATCCAGTTAAGCCAAAAAACCAAGGCTTGATCTTCCTCTCGATCGCTATTGATAAAGTCATCATGCCTTATCTTTCTCGTTGGTCCATCCAGTCTTGGCAAGTCGATGCGTTTCTTTTGAATGCACTGCGCCAAAAACACGAACATACATACATAAATAAAGCTCAAATACATTAAAAACAAGTTTTTCTTATTAAATATAACTTAACTAAGTTGTATAGCATTTGTGCAATACATTTTTTTATCAAAACAAGATTGTAACCAACCTTAGTTCATCATACATCTCTATTGGTATTTTTAATCCTTGTTGCAAATCAAAATAATGAGAGGAAAATAATAACAATAACAAATTTAAGCAAGTTGATTTATCGACCCTTTGAACGTCTTTTATTTTTTCTAAATTAAGTTCAAATATTGATAATACCACAAATATTGCGCAAAAACAACACTTCCATGTAACTCATAATCTTATATACACAAAACAAAAAGTTGAAATATATGAAAGAAAAATTGTGTTTTTCACACACTATTAATTTTGTGATAGAAGGGTACAAATATATACAATATAACAGAAGGTCTTAAAAAGGAAACAAATCAATAGCTATAATGCACCTAGAATATGATACACCTAATATACAATTATACAATCTCAACAACCATGTAAAAGAGATCTCAACACTTCGCCTCACGTTGGTGCATAAATATCATACATGCCTAACTTGGTAAGACATTTTGAGAACATGTGATTTGAGAGTGCTTTAGTAAGATTATCTACTAGTTGATCCTCAAAGGGAATAGTTGGCAACTCTATGATTTTTATGTCTAATTTTTCTTTAATGAAGAATCTATCAACCTCAACATCTTTGTTCGATCATGCTAGACCAGCTTATGAGCTGTATCATGTGCAACTTTATTATCATAATATAATCAAATTGGTTGCCTAAGAGGATAACCTCAAGTCCTATAAAAGCAGTTTTAACCATACAAGCTTCACACAACCTAAGTGCTATACTCTTGAATTTAGCTTCTACATTTAAGCTGGCAACAACATTCTTTTTCTTATTTCTCCATGTGATAAGATTGCCACGTACAAAAGAGAAGTAACTTGAAGTTGACCATCTATCATCTATTGCTCTAGCCCAATCTGCATCCATATAAACATCTATCGTGCCAATTAGAATTTTCCTTAAACATAGTTCCTTTTATAGGAGTAGATTTCAAGCAATTCAAAATTCATATATCCGCATCCATATGTTGCTTTTTAGGATTATTCATAAACTAGCTAACAATACTTACTACATAAGCAAGATCAAGTTGTGTATAAGATAAGTACATCGACTTCCCTACAACTCTTTGATATCTTCCTTAATCGACAAGCACTTGATTGGCTTCAATACATAACCTTACGGTTTCCTCAATTGGAGAACCTATTGTTTGACATGCTAGCATGCTAGTTTCTTATAATAAGTCCACTGTATATTTTATTTAGAACAAAAAAATTCCTTTCTCTAATTTAGAAAATTTCAATTCCAAGAAAATATTTCAAGTAACCAAGGTCTTTCATCTCAAATTCTTTAGACAAATATTCTTGCACTGTCTTTGTCTCTTCTAGATCATTTCCTATAACCACCATATCATCAACATATATAATCATGATAGTGATTTTACCTTGCCCTCTTATTGAAAATAAGTTGTGGTTTGAATTACTTTGGTGGTATCCAAATGCTATCATGGACTTCATAAACCCTCCAAACCATGCCTTTGGAGATTGTTTTAGGCATTATAGTGTTTTTCTTAATTGGCAAACCTTTCCATCTTGCCTTGTTGATGCCATGCAACTTGGATGAAGCTCCATATAAACTTCTTTTGATAATTCACCATGTGAAAATGCATTTTTCATATCAAATTGTTGTAATAGCCAACCTAAATTTGCAACTAAGGATAACAATACCCTAATGGTATTTATTTTAGCTATTGAAGTATATGTCTCCGTATAATCAATCCCATAGGTTTGAGTGTACCCTTTTGTTACCAATCTTGCTTTGACTGATTTGATTGTACCATCTGCTTTATACTTTATGATATCAACCCATTAAAATCTTACATGCCTTTTTTCTGGTGGGCAATCAACGAGCTCCCATGTTCCATTCTTTTGTAAAGAGTTTCCTAATTCATTGCAACTCTCCATTTTGGATCAGCTAAAGTTTCCCACATACTGTTAGGAATAGCTACAGTAGATAAATGATTTGCAAATGGCTTATTAGATTCTGACAAATTATGGTATGACATGTGGTGACTCATAGGATATTTAACATAACTTGAAATTTCAGGTTCATATGTGGGTTGAGGAATCTTAAGTGAGACATTCTAGTAATTGCTTTCTTTGTGGCTCATGTTTGAATGTAGGAACATCCTTAGCAGGTGATTGGTGTGGTATATTAGTTTAGAACTCCAAGTCCTCTTCAATTGACAGGCTTACATCTTATACGTTAAATTCCTTTTCAATTAATGGATTCACATCTTTTTGTTCAACTATCCCTTCATGCTCTAAATGATCACTATTAAGAACTTCATACTCCCCCTGAATTTGATCATCTAAAGTTTAAATTTCCTTTAGGTCCACACCTCACCCCCCCCCCCCCCCCCCCCCCCCCCCCCCCCCTCCCCTGAAGTTTAGACTCAAGATATTGTAGAAACTAAGTAACACCTAAAGAATATGGATTATTCACAAAAAATGATTTTCTTTTAACCTCTAATTCATGCACAACAACAACGATAATAATAAACAAGGAGATAGGGAAAGGAAAGATTATACTGCGATTTTAACGTGGAGTTCGGTCCGCCTCCTAGTTTCCACTATCCACAATAATTGCCTCCCTCAATAGAGGACTTCACCACTTTATTCACACTAACATTTTGCCTCAAAAGAGGACTTCAATACATCAACAACACAAATTCTTGAGTTGAGTCTTTACAAATTGAACACACTAGACTCAACTCAAGACTTCACCAACACACTCACAATTCGCTTAGTGTAGTGCTCGACTAAGGATAGCAAATACAAAACACTTACCACTACACTTTGGCTCTCACTTACACAATATTACAATTTACAATAAAATCTTGTAGATAGAGTGTACAAGGAAATACTTGCAATAATTAAGCTCTAGAACCTATCTACAAGACCCTAAACACATATATTTATAACATCTTTAAGCGTCTTAGCCATTACAAATAAAGCACAAGAAAATGATTAGAAAGGAAAAGCTCCAACGACTATATTTCTATAGCTTACCGTTAGAACGGCATGTCTGCATCGTCCGAACGGTATGTTGTGTCTTCACATGGCATCCAGACGACACTAGTAGACTTGCAAGAAAAACATGTACCAGTTAGACACGAAGCACTACCGTCCAACCGATAGTGATAGAAAATGAACATCCTTGCTCTCGGCGTGAATTAAATCAACTAGCGTCTGGACGCTAAGCCTACAGCGTTCGGACGATAAGTATCTGCTATGACACTTACTTATATTGCATGCAAAAACAAAGCAAAACAAGTTCAAACATATCAAAAACAATTTCAACACTTGTTTTACTAATTAAGTGTAACTTAATATAATTGAGTGATTAATTGTGCATTTCATCATCAAAACACACATTAAACATCACATGTTCAATAGATAAATTATGTCTTCATGGAAAACTACATCTCTTGTTATGAACATACATTGAGATGGGGGATGATAACACCTATAGCTCTTTTGATTTGTAGCATATCTAAGAAACACACACTTTAAGGCTCATGGAGCTAACTTGTGGCATTGATGTTTATGGATATGTACATATACTACATACTCGAAGACATGAGGAGATCAATTTGGTTTTGGTGGAGCAACTAAGCCTTGTCAAAATTGCAAACAAATAAATAAATGAAACATAAAAGATATGTATGGGAATCAAATAAATTACTATCAATATTATTATAAGTGAAAAAGGAAAAAAAATGCAAGAACGACGGCACATCTATGAAAATAAATTTCTCAAAGAATAAAGTAGAATAAATGATAGTTGAGGAAATAAAAAACTAGTGCTATCAGAATTGGACCAAGGTTTGATCCAAACATGCCAAGGATTAGGGGTCGAATGGTCAAACAGCGTTCCACTAGAGGTCAAACTAGGGTCAATAATAATTAAAATTAAAAGTTATATTTCAGTTATAAAAGATGAATAAATATAAATTATACAATTAAATCCATAATTAATTATTTATAGGGTTAATTAAAAAAACTGAATGTGTTTTAGCCTTTTTACAATCAACTGACCTTAGTTTTTTTTTTTAACAAATAATTGACTTATGATACACTCTATTTTGTCCCCGTCATAAAAACCGTTATCAAGTCACATGATACTCACTTGACTATAAAAGAAGACTAAACACTTTTTTTTTTTCATTTATTCCACCAAAATGACAAAATCTCTGCATCATCACTTGTAAACCCTTACCGATAAAAAAACCCTAACCCCCAAATATTTGTCGAGCTTCCCAACCAATGGAACCCAAATTGCAAATACTTGGAGAAGCAGCCTTGTAAGAATGTTTTAGCTTTCAACAATTTAGGTTTAGTGAGTAGGTTATGGGTTTCATCAAGCAGCTATGATTGCTAGTGGTGGTGGAGATGATTTGCGTTAGAGGTAGTTTGACTTTAGTGATGGAGGAGTTCAATGATTGTGGTGTTGTCATGGTTGGATTTTTGAAGAGGGGAGGCGGTGATCTAGTATGTGTGCTGCAAACTTAATGATTGGATTGCAAATGGATGAGGAAAGCCCAATGATAATGGGTTCGTCTATACTGGAGCTAATGAATCGACTTGGTGGTTGGAACTCAGTTTAGAGAGAGTAGAAGATGAAATTCGATATGAGGTAGTCTAAAAAGGAGTTCATGCGTCCCGCTAAGGAAGAAGATGGAGAAGATGAAATTGGATGGGTGTGGAAGATGTGTTATTCTTTGTTTTGGGGATTATTTGTATTCCCTTTTTTTTTTTTTTTTCTTTTCCTCCCTCAAATGACACCTTAATCTAATGAAATTTTTTATTATTCATCAATGATATGTTCATGAAATCCTAAGGATAATTTTAAAGATATTAATCTAATATTTTGCTATAAATATCATAGATAAAATTATTATTACATGATTTATAAGACTTGGGTAAAAAAATCAATTAAAATTGTTAAGATTTTAATTTATCACTCTTTTTTCTAGTTTCTCTATCATCTGCCTACGGAAGAAGACAATCACATGACTGTCATGTGACTAAGTAATGGTTTTTTTCTTTTTTTTGATTGGACCAAAACAACTCAGGTCAGCTGATTGTAAAAAGGCTAAAATACGGGTTAGTCTTTTGTAATTAAAACTTATTTTTATTAGTTTATCCATTGGTCATTATATTAATAAGAAACTTAAATCCATTTCAAATTAATTTAAAGAAATATATAACAGTTGAATTTATAGATTACATATTAAAATTCACAACTATAAACTTACCAAAATGTTTTTAATGTATTTCACATAATTCAAACTATAATTTTCCTTCTTTTTTTTTTTAATAAGACTATAACCATACATAAATATTTAAAAAAGATAAATAAATTAAAAAAGAAAAAAGATAAAAAAAGATAATAATGAAGATCGTATAATATTTATATTATTATCATGTAGATGTCCTTTGGCTTAAGATATCATAGGTCATTGCCAATCATAAATTAAGGAAAGTAAAAGCCATCAAAGTCTCACCATCCCCATTTTTTTCACTTCCTTCCACTATCACAGACCAAATAGCCCACCATCACTGTGGATTAAATTCATATATGCGTGGGAGTTCAACAAAGGATTCAACTTGGATGAATCGGACTGTGATTGACATGGATCAAACATCAAAGGACCCACATCAATGGTCATTTGCGGCCATTGAATGAATCATGGAGACGATGTTTAGTGGTCTGTGGATTATAACTTCGACGAAGAAGAAGACAGAGCTGGTTTGGTGGAGTCACGGAGATGATATTTGAAATTTTGGATCAAAGTTGTCTTTGTTAGATAAAGAAAAACTAAGAAAAAGGATTAGGATTTAGGGATTTCTAGGTTTCATTTTTACCTACTTTTTCAGCATTTTTTTTATATATATTTTTAATCAATAAGTTGCATTTTGACCCCATTGACCTGATCGGGTCAACCGAGTCCTTGTTAAACCGGTCGGGTCATATGGGTCTGCCCAATTTAACTGAAAAATGGTTCTTTTGGACTAATCGGCTTGCTTTTGATGTTGGTTCTAGTCAAACCATCTAGTTTAGTTTAGTTTCGACAACATTGGAAAATACTTATTTTTTAAAATGATCATATGAGTAATTCAACATATGGTTGTAGTAAAATGATAATTGCTTTTAAAAAAAAGAAAGTGTATAAAAACATAAAACAAATAAGGAGTCCTGTAATTTACAGATTAAATAGTTACTCTTAAATTTTTCTATTTCAATGTTATATGATGCTTTTTTTTTTTATTATGATTGAAAGTTACATTACAAAATGGAATTTATAAGATTTTTTTCTTGTCTGAAAAGTTACAATACTAAAAAGTATAAATATGAAAAGATGTAATATTTCATAAAATATAACATTAGAAGAATATTGAAAAGATACTAATATGAATTAAATATATATATATATATATTGATACAAAAAGGTATAAAAAAGAAAAGACTTTCAAAATTATATATTATAATAGATGAATGAAAATATCTTTTATTAAGTTTGTGATTTTTAATTTAACACATTAAAATTGAGATATTTTAGTTTGAGTTTATAACATATAATCGAGCTTGAGATTGACTACAACAAAAATTATGAAAGTCTCAGGTTGAATAAAAATAATTATGTTGAATTTCAATTTACTAAATATATCTTTAAGTAGCGTTTGAGCTTAAAATTTAAAGCTCAAGTTTGAGCATCTAGTTTTTCAATTTAGCGACTCGGTTGCAACTTAATCCTGACCCCAAATATAATGCCTATACATAGTCCTATTTCTTAGGAGTAATCAGATATTAATTTGTTATAGATTGATTGAATAAGTTTTAGTCTTTTTTTGAGTCAGATCTAACATGTAAATCACTTTACACAAAATTCAAGATAAAGACGGCACAAATATAAAAAAATATAAGTAATATATTAATTTTTTAATACAGTCGTTGTGAATCCTTTTAATTTACAAAAACTTTGAAGAAACAAAGAAAACCTACTATAAGAAAATATGTTATGGCGGCCATGCATTGTGTTCTGATTTGTCCATGCAATTGCTGCGAAGACGAAGCAAAGCGTGTTTCTCTGTATATAAAACAGTGGACCATGGGCTCTAGCATGGACGTGGATTTTCATTTCTCACTGACGCATGGAATATATCTTCTATTTTGTTTGGATGCGCAGCTACTTCGTGCCTACTGGTGCAAATGATGGATTGGCTTTCACTTTGGGCTTCATGCGTCTGCTTCTTCTGCTGGACCCTCCATGTTTCCTTCCTAATTGGTGGTGACACATGCAAATGAACACGTATCGTTGGATTTGTAGCTTTCAATCGACGTGGGTTGATCTGCTATTCTTAATTTGCTTGCGTCTCTTACGTTGACTTGGGGCTGGACAACCTAATTTTTACTGCTGGACGTGAAATGTCTTATTCTAATGTCGTTCATCTTTTGGTAAGACATGACGAGAACTTGGTTCGCTTGTTAATTGGGTTTTAATTCAAATTTTTATCCCTTTTTTCTTTTATATTTTTTATTTTCAAATTTGCACATTAATCACATCAAAATCATTACAATACAAACATAAATATAATGAGCAAATGCGAAGTCGTGATGGATGTGGTGGGCGTGTCAATGTGTATACGAGAATTAGATGTGATTATAGAATTAATTTATATCCTAAAATAATAATTATTGAATTAACTTATATATAATTAAAAAAAAGTTATACATAAACAATAGAAAAATGTATTTATTAATAAAAGAATATAAATATATTCGACAATTTGCTCTTAGTTAAAAGATAAAAATAGTTCCAAGAAAAAGCATGGAGAAACTAAAGGGGCTACGGTATTAGTGGGAGGGAAAAAGATTGAATTAATGATGTTATTAGGTCACTAAGATGCATGTTGTAGAAAAAGTTAATTATTAGTTTTAGAGAATAGGGTCGCTGTTGCGTATTGTACATGAATTTGACCATGTAACAACCTTGAGTTTTTCCTTTTTTTTTTTTTCAATCATTTAACTATCTAGAGTTTAAAAATATACCTATTCTTCTCTCTTTTTCCCTTCCAATTTCATAGCACACCATGAACAGACGGACGGAGAGAGAGAGTAAATTGATTTGACGATCACCAATCGATCGGTTCACTAGCATTTGCGGCGAATCAATCATGCTTCGAATTCCAAAAACCTGTCAATCTTAGAGGCCTAGATGCTAAGTTTAGGAGTAGGGTCTAGTGAACGAGACGGTTAATATGTAGGATATGGTTTCTTCATGTTATATATACAATTATCATGTGACAATTGTTGTTGTTATTATTATTATTATTATTAGATGAGATGGGTTAAAAGTATATTCTTTTTAGAATATATCCAATTATTTTAAGGAAAGTATACATATCACATTCAATCAATCAAAATGAAAGGAAATAAGTAGTAAATCGAGATCATTTATACAACCTGGATAAGTAGTTAATTAAAAAGTATACAAAATTTAGGAAGTTAATTTTAAATTTTTGTAAAGTTCAGATAATTAATTGCGAAAAAAATGATAAATATTATGTACTAAATTAACACTTTTAAACTTTAGATTGTTGATTGTGAAAATTGTCAAAGTTTGCATATAAATAACTTGATCAACTTTAAGCATTAAAAACACAACATTGAATATACTAATCATAGCATATACAAAACAAAGAGTAGGCAATATTACTTAGACTACTTGATCCGATGAGTTTTACACATTCTTTTTTTTTTTTTTAATTGTCATGTTGCGCAAATATATAGAGGTATGCGTGTATATATATATATATATATATATATTGCATTTCTTTGTTTTTGTTTTGTAACAATGTGAAAATTAGTATGAAAGCGACAACATAGTTTGCAACAACTAATTAGTTGAGGAGAAGCCAAATAGGTAAAGCAAATTAATTTTTTTGCATCGATGTACAAAACCATTTATACTTTCAATTTGTTTAATAATGACACATATTCATGAAGTTAGTCAAGTGGAAGTAAGCACATAACTAAACCACTATATTAAGGAAGAGAACCTCTCTCCCCTTTTCCTTTTAATTTTAGCTCTATTTTAATTTTTTCGTTTTGTCAATTGTTATTGCACCACAAGTTAAGTAAGCATTCAAAGGCGACATTAACAACTATATATATAAAAAAAAAAAAAGACTTTATTGTCATAGTACATTATTGAATATGGTTAAGAGCTCATTAAGACCCATTAAGACCCTCATCTTTAGCTATATCTCTATGTGGATTTATGCATTCAAAGCCATTATATATTTATTATACAGGGATCCTAATAAGGCAGTTTTTTTTGATACCTTTTGAATTGTAGATTGAAAAGGAAAACTAGTTTAAGACACTGATGTGTTTAGGTTGTTATGCAAAAGTAAGGATCTATAGCTCATAGTAGTTTTCTTATAGGGTATTCTTAAAGTTCTTAGGGATTTATGTTTTACCATCACAATTATGATATAATAATTGTTAAATAGAAAATACCAATAAAAAACAATGTAGTATGTGCATTAAAGAAGTTAAGATAGAAGTTTTCATTCTTATGACAAGTAATGAATGAAACACGCCATCATATTGTAATTGATAGTCCTAAAAAAAATTAACAAGTAATGACATTGAGGAGATCTCAAAGAGAGAAAATTCACTATTTCTTATGCTTATGTGGTTTTTGTACAAAACTTAAAATTTAACTTAGGAGATTATAATGATTCAATTTCATTTTCATAGGCCATAAAATATAGTGATTCCATTAGGTGGTGAATGCATTGAAAGATGAATTCAAATATATAAATCAAATTCAAGTGTGAGATTTTGTTGAATTTCCTGAAGAATGTAAAAAAGTTAGTTGACATGGGTCTTTATAATAAAGTAGAGTTCAAATGACTATGTTGAATGATAAAAAGGTATGCTTATTACCAAAGGCTTCATTTCAAAAGAATGACATATATTATAAAGATACCTTTTCACTAGTTTCAAAGAAATGCTTACTTAGGATTACTTTTAGTTGCTCATAGTGACTTATGGTTATGCCAAATTAATGTTAAGATTGTCTTTATCAATAGAGATTCGGAAGAATAGTTCTATATCTACTAACCTAAAGGTTTTTAAATTAAAGGTAAAAAACATATGGTATATAAACTTATAAAGACTTTATATGGATGTAAGCAAGCTTTCTACAAATGCTATCTTAAATTTAATAATATCATAATTCCTTAGTTCTAAAGAAAACACTAGTTGATCAGGGTACATATATGAAGGTTAGTGTGAAAAAGTTTATTTTCTTGATCTTATATCTTATATGTTAATGATATTTTGATTATTTCTAATAATCTTAATTTGTTATGCAAAACTAAAAATTTTTCTCTTTGAGAGCTTAGAGATGAAGGTTATTGAAAAGCAACATATGGTATATGGATTGTGATAACTCGTTGCACATCAAAGAGGTTGTTAGACATGTCTTTCCTACATTAATAAAGTTCTAGAAGATGAAAAACGTTTAGTAGGAAAAGTTCCAATTCAAAAAGGAAATAAGTTCGACAATATGCAGTGTGCAAAGGATGAGTTAGAATGGGAAGGAATGACAAGAAACCTTATGCATTTATTGATGTAGTGTCAAAGTTGTATCCAACTTGACATTAATTTAAATCTTGAGATATTTAATAGATATTAAATTAATATCTGATTAGATCATTGAAATGGTTCTAACGTAGTTTTAAGATACATACAAGTAATGAAGGGCTACATAGACACTTATGGCTCGTTTACTTCTTCATATGTAATAAGGAAGGAATCAAATTCTAATTTAACATGAATGTAATACTGATGCAATGGCTATTACAACATTCACTTAGTGAAAATAATAAAATAAGTAATTATTTGAGTAAACAGTAAAATATTTACAATACCTTTGTTTTTATTATAGAGAAAGGATAATTGTATAAATAATATTTTCAAGACAAAGTATTTATGAATAAGATGGAAAATAAACCATTAAATGGCAAAATATTAATTGACTATGAATTGTCATTCTCCTCAAGTGAATATTGTAATAACAGCTTTACTGAGAATGGGATGGATGAATTGCTATTTATGTCAAGTGAATGAGCTATAATAAAAGTTTTGATTTGTTGGAGGTAATTTGTTATTTGAATAGTTTTTGAATTCGCTATTTTACTTATAGTTACAACATACAGAATGGTAAAATCATGTAAAATTGATAAAATCATAACCTTGTAGAATTGCACAAGTAATTTTATAATTATATTGAAAGTTTACAATTACACGATATCACATCCATTTGTTTAGGAAAATGCGCATAAAAATCATAACTCATATAATAAGAGTTGACGCATGATTTCAATAACCATGGTTAATTGAATTTAAATTTTGCTTAATGTGTTGATGCAGGAAAATGCAAATATGATTATTTGTTATTAAGAAAATTCTATAATCTCGTCGTTGTTTTTTATGGGATTGGTCCCGTCATTATAATTATTTGCAATAGTCGGTAAACTTCTGTCTTATAATAGTTAATGCATAATAAATAAATCTGTCTAGTGGAACAAATAAAACTTATGCAAATGTAATGTCCCAACAAAAATAAAATAAATAAAATACTAATTTCAATATATAAAATTAACATTATAAAAAAATTTAATGGAAAATTTTAATATATTTATGCATGTTAGACTAATTAAAATTAATAATATAATAAATTTGAAGAAAATTTATCATATATATTATGTATCTATGAAGAATTTGGAAAAAGTAAATTATTAACATATGTAATTGAAGTGTTCAATTCAAAGTTAAATTATTTAACTATTCAAAACTTGTGGAAAAATAAGATTAAATGGCATATGTCTTTCAATTGCATTAGTATCATCAAATATCAATAAACAAAGATCAAGAAGGTACTTTAACGTTCAAAGTTTAAGAATAATTTTTTTAGTGTATCAAGTATGGTATTATTATCATATGTCAATAAAACAAAGATGTGGCTGCCACATTAACGTTCAACATTAAAGAATAGTTTTAATAACATACAATTTGGTTACATATTTAATTGTTAAAAAATATATATATTAAACTACATAGTTCTTTAACTTAGTATTAAATTACATAATCTTGTAAGACTCATGAAGAAATAAATTGATTAGCATATCTTTCTTAATGGTTCAATTATTATCAAATGCGGATAAGATAAAAAAGAGTTTGATACTTCAGCTTAACTAACATATCTCATTAAAGTGCATAAATTTTATAAAAAGTAAAATATTTGGATAGTTTTTATTTACAAATATATTTAAAAATTAAATAATCGAATATTAGAATTGAGCCTTGAAATTACTGACTGACTCATTTTATGTTGAAAATGGTGTCATATTGTAAAACGAACATTTTGTCAAGGAATAGATCCCTGTTTTGTGAAATAAACCATACACCAAGGAATTGGGCACAATTACAGCCATCATAGTGCTAACATCATGAAGAATCCTTGTAATGATTAATTTAGCCATACTATGGTGAAATGAACCATACAATGAAGAATTCAGTTCATTTATGATGATATGTTGCCTGTGTAAAATGAGTTTTAGAATGAGTAATTGATATATGTTGTGGAGAATATGATATATGTATGGTGAAATGAGAGACTTGATACTATTATGGTGAAAATGGTGACTATGTGGTGGAATAAGCTCACAACGACAATTTGAGTCATATAATGGAAAAACGAGCCTTAAGATAAGAAATTGAGGCCTATATTGGTGAAAATAGAGGTTGTATTGTAAATTTGCCTTAATACAGGGAATTGAGTCATGGTATGAGTAAGCATTAAGATATAGAGTTTCGCACTGTTATGGTAAGAGTTGTTTGGTGATATCAACATTAGGCAGAGAATATGAGCCTTATTATGATGGAAATGGTATACGTTGTGAAATAAGAATAAAACAAATAGAATTAAGCCATGCCAGAGTGAGAATAGATCTTATATGGTGAACTAAGTTTTATGTATAGAAATTAAGCTCTATAATAATTAAAAACATATTATGGCAAAAAAAATGGGTCATGCTGTCACGCCCCAGCGGGTACCCTAAACGTGACAGCCCGCCATACACAATATTAAAACTTAAGAATGACTACCTCAGTCACTCGAAAGCTTCCATATCGGTACAAAGCGTACATTCACAACAAAGGGAGACCGGTGGAGTAATGCATTTTAAGATATTGGCAGCGGAACATACAAAATAACACTCAATATATTTCATTGAAATAAAAGTCTTACAGCTTCTAAGGGGCATTCCCCCGATAATTCTTAATAACCTGGTTCTAAAAACAACATAACTAAATCTAGAAGATTTTAGAAGAAATCTACTCTATAACTTCAAAATAGATTGCCTCCAAAAGCTTCTCAAAATAAGGATTCTACCGGAAATCAAGGTGGTCTCGGGTGCAAAAGATAATCCTGCAATATCAAAAGTCTATAGGAGTATAAGCATGACTAGCTTAATGAGATATTCCTTACGCAATAGTACTCATAACAACAATCAAACAAGTTTATTAATCAAGCATATGAATGCAACAACCATATGATCAAACATTACATACGACTATCCGGTTTCGTATGTTTGATGGATTACCCCTCCATCGGTGGTTAGGGAATGCTTTGAACTGGGTCCCGAACAACCTCCTTTAAGTTTGCGCGCGTCTTGGGGTTCCAACGAACTGTACTACTAGTCCCCGGGCCTTCCATGCCCAAAGCGATCGATCCAGCTCGGCTACACCTTGAGGCCGTATTCCCCGTACGTCCTATCCCTCAAGATGTAGCTAGGCAGCTTACCTTTCCGGTCCCATACTGAGGAGTAGTAGCAAAACTTCGAAATGATATTCTAAGTTGATATGCATGAGCAATTTATTATTGGGGATTTCAATATGGCATTAAATCATTTAAAGCGATCAAACAATATTTGCACACATAACAATACATACATAGAAACATTTATATCAATCACAAATCGGGTTACGATATACTTATCATTCATTGATCGCACACAATGAATCACATACATAATTCCCATAATATCCCACATGCATATCAATTTTATCTTTTCCTACATCTAGTGCTCTATTCTATAAGCACATGCGCGAATACATAAGCGAAAGGAAACTCACTCGTCCATAGCGCTCTAGGAGTCGAAGTAATCCTCGGGAAGAAAAGATCGTGATCCTCGACACCTAAAGAAAAGAAATACCCAACATGAGTATTTCATCCAAGATCTATTCAAATTCTATACTTCTCTCTTAAAGAATTCGTAAAAAATCGTATGGAATGGAAATCCTAACTTAAAATGGCCATAACTTGCTCATTTTAACTCGGAATTTCGCATATTATATACCGATTTCTACCTACTCGAAAAGATCTATCTATTTCTAAGGTTACAGTTATCAAAAGAAGTTATTTAGGTCTCGGAATAGCAGCGTACAGATTTGATACGAATTTTCCAAACTTCAAACTAGAGTTTTCAAACTTTACTTCACTCAAGGGCTTTGGTACAAAAATATAGATATATAGTATGATTGAAAAAAATCCCTTGAATATATGTATATACATATATGTATAATCTCATACTATATGCATGAATTTGGTGTTGTCTCAACAATGGTTTTGTAAAACAAATGTCTTGAAAGTGAGATAAGTTTAAGGCTTGAAAAGAATTTTATTATTATTTTTTTTTGAAAAATTCCCTAAGTTATCATAAATGAGTATTTCCTCCTTTTAACTCCATTCCTTCAAAAAAAAAATTATTTTAATCTTGAAGATTTCCATAAATTTTTTTCTAGCGTTTTGGAAAACAAAGTCTTTCTAAATACTTTATGGTTAGTTCCACTTTTAAAAGAAATCATCTTATAAGTTATTTTTGAAAAACTTATCTTAGACTTTAGTGTTGGTGGAAAACTTTGACAATTGAATCTAAGAAATCCTTTGTTTAAGTCTAAAGAAACTTTCTTATTTATTTGAAAAGACAATTTATATTAACTTTACTTTACGTATTTCTTGGTAAAAACCATATATTGTTACTATTTTTAGAAGAATATTTGTTTAAGTTAAATTTCAAACATTTAAGGAAAATAACTTCTTATGTGACAAAATTTATTTCTAAAAAGAGTTCTTATTCTTATTTTAAGAAAACTCATTTCTATTATGGTTGAGACAATAACAACATATTCATGTACGAATGAGGATAAAATAAAAACAACATAATAAGATAAACAAATAATAAGAGCATAAAAGTAAAGTCAAGTATTGGGAACCTTAGCTTCATCAAGGTATCCCGGGACTAAGAATAGACTAGTCCTCAAAGAAAAGAAAAGAAAAGCAAAGAATTAAAATTGTTTTGACTTGATATGGACAAGTCTAAGACTAGAAAGGCTAGTCTTAATATTGCATAAAACAAGTAAATAAATAAATTGCAAGATTTGAAAATAAATAATAACAAGTGAGCTTATATGCTCTAAATAAATATATAACATAATACTTATATGAGTTAGGTTAGAAACAATAATAATATCAACATAATAGCAACATAAAGAAAATAAGAACATGAACAAAACAAAACATGAATAAATTGTTGCTTCTTTAACTCAATGAGTCTAAGAAACATACACTAACCTCATGTTAAGTTATATGAACATGATGAGTAAATAAGAGAAGTTTTTACCTAAACTTTATGTGTTGGTTGAAGAAGGAAAGAAGGGTTGTAATATTATGTGGAAGGGATTTTCTAAGGAAAAGAGAGAACTGAGAGTGATGTTGGGAGAGGATTTTGTGGAGTGATTTTGGGAGAGTTTTAGTATGAATTTTTGTTGTTGAAAGAATGGAAGAGGAAGGGGGTATTTATAGATTTTGGAGTGGAAATTAGATGTAATTAAATAAAATGGAAAAGAAAATAAATTGGGATGCATAAGGGGAAGAGAGGCGTCAGTTTTGCTTGATAAGGGGGGGGGGGGATTTGATTTTGTTTGTTTGTAATAAAAGAAGTAATGTGTAAAGTGTGATGTGATTAAAGTTGTATGGGGAGGTAAATGTAAGATATAGGTATGGTAGGTATAAGAATAGAGTGTAAGAAAAAGTAGAGATAGGTGAATAGTAATGAATAGTAGAAAAGTACTATGAATATTAGACAGACAATTAAAAATACCGGTAGTAAAGAAAATACGCGTAAAATAAGAATACCTTAGTATGGCAAAAGGGCCCTTGAAATGAGGATTTCTCCATATTGTTGTGAAATGACCTTTGGAACAAGAACTTACCTTTTATACTAAGGTAAAATGACCCCTGGGATGAGGATTCATCCCCTACTATAGTGAAATAGCCCTTACATTAAAAAATTTCCCTCTAATGTGGTGAAAATGCTATTAGAACAAGAAATGACACATGTGAAATGGCCCCGAAATGAGGAATTCCCCAAATTGAGGTGAAATGGACCTTGAATGAGGAATCCCCCCCCCCCCTGGATTTTCTTTTTGTGGTGAAAAGATCGGTGAAATGATCCATTGAAAGAGCAATTGCCTCCTTACTATAGCGAAATGTGCCGAGAAACATTGATTCTCCCCTATCATGATGAAATGACTAATGGAACAAAGAATTCATACCTAATGTGGTAAAAATGTCCTCTAGAACAAGGAATTATCCCTACTTTGGTGAAAAGACCCTAGAACAATGAATTAACCCTACTATAGTGAAAAAGATCCTAGAATGAGGAATTAACTCTTACTGTTGTCACGCCCCGAAGGTACCCTAGTAGTAGTAAACAAGTTACACTTGAATACTATCACTAGATTACTTTCAGGGAATGACATGTTTTCAAAATAACAAGATCTTTTTAGTTGCTTGATAAGAAATAGTAAATATATGAGAGAAATGACTTAGTGAATAAACATTACATTACTATTACAAACCATATAATTCCTTTGTAGTACACAACTTAAGTAATCTAATCTAATAGTACATAACCATCAAACTAAAATATATCTGTAGACTTCTAGCTTCAAAGCTCTTACCGGAGCCATATTCCTGGATGTAACTAACCAGGGTCGTAAAGTGAACCTGAAAAGACTGTAGGAGTATGAGCGAAACCACAGCTCAGTGAATAACCAGACATACCATACATCATACAAGTCATTAACAAATCATATGCAATGCAAGCACTCAACCATATGCACAGATACAAGTTTAGATGATCTAGAATCCAAATAGGAAAAAGATTTACGCCCTCTTTTTAATGGGTTGAAGAACCAAATCTTAATGACCCACCTGCCCAGGAGAGACTAAGTACATAGGAGCATCAGCAATTTCTCATTTTAAGTTATCACTTTTAGTATAGTTGATTAATCTGATCATCTCCTGCAACTTCCTTAGAAACTCTCTAAGTATTAATCATTTCAAAGCGATTCTACGGGCGACGTTCTTCGGTGCCTTTTAGCTCCTCATAGGACCGCCAGACCAAAGAGAACCTTGGAAGACTCACACATTAGATCAACCAAGCAAAAACAGAGATCCGAAATATTAATACGTAGCAGGCTGTCACAACCATATATGTAATAATGCAATATGTGCAATGCATGTTCATATTATTTTGTTAAGTCAAAAAGTCTTAATCAATTTCGAGGTGACCATACATTACACACAATCATTATTATACTACTGCACAACACCAATCATTGCCTTATCGCTTGTATAAAGATATTTTAACAATCATACAATTAGATCATATCATACTTTCAACCAACATTCACTTGATTATCTTGCATTACACATTGTACTACTTACAATCACAACCAGTACAATATGACTGAATTACTCACCTGCTCATACTGTCTCTGTAAAGACCAGGCCCACTTAACCCAATTATTAAGTGTGCCAAATCTTCCGACCACGCATAATACTCAAATATTAGGAACAATATTCAAGTATTATACGTAAGGTCGTCTTAAAAAAAGATGTTTGTAATGGCTACCTGTTTAAAACAAATATAACATTCATAAGCTTAGAATTAGAAACATTACCACTACATAGGTAGTGGGTCATTAACTATATACAATTCATACATAATATATTTATACATTACAACTTCCCAAAACATCACATAAACATAGAGATCTCACTTAAAACCCAACTATATTACAAATACAATTCAACACAAATTACATTCCAAGGCTTAACAAATAAGCCTAAACACTTCAAAAAGAAATTCATCAAAAGGAATCCTAAGCATATACTAGGCCTCTCTCTAGTCATCCATAGAGTCTTCCCAATCATTCCATAGCCATATCGTCATAGAGCTTGTCATCAAAATCACCTGCAAGATAGCAGCATGAGCCAAAAGCCCAGTACACAATAATGCAAACAAATACATATGCAATGCCACTTAACTAAAAACAATGCAATAAATCACCACAACTTCATTATCTTTTAGTTAAGTGAATAAAACAACACTGGAGTATTCAAACTCCGACTCAAGCTTGGGAATTCTAGGGGTCCTGAGTAACAGCAGTTGTTCAGGGGGTTGATATAGATAGACCGGATACCTATATCTCCTATATCTAACCGATAGAGAACAATAGCTTCATCTAGGGTTCACACTCCTTTATATAATCCACTTATCCCGGTCTATAATATCAATTAGTTCAACGGTCCCATACCCGTGAACTAAAACATATTATTTCCTTCCGAGCCTAAGTAGAGGATATACCGATACAGTTAACCCTATTAGCTACCCACTTAGCCAATAAAAGAAACCACCATTGCATCATGGATTTGAGTCATTGCATCATGACATAGGATTGGACTAAGTGCCTAAACTACCGTGCCATTGCATCATGACAAGGTTGTCGCTCCCCGGATCCGGATTCAACGATGTAAAGCACAACCAATTTCAATATCTTTTCATTAATCTTTGATTAAGGTCAAATTGATATATGCCTATCCTAAGCAACAATTAATCAAAGTGTTGTGTACTTGTACTAGCTCGAGAATCAATGGAATAACCGAAAGGGGATCACTCACTGTAAAAAGAAGTAATTACAAACTCACACTTAGTTCTAGTATATATATTCATCAATTCTCAAGTATAATCATCCAAAGAAATTCAAATAAATCATTACAACATCATCACATAGCATTTAGATATCATATATTATCATACAATACTCAACAAATACTTAAATGATCATTTATCAAGCTTGGGGGAACCTTTAACAACCAACAATAAGTTTTAAACTTTGTTTAGAAAGTGTATCAGTTGAAAAGAACTAAAATTTAAGCATTTTTACTTTTAAAATTGTGAAAACTTAAAACATAAAAGTTGTATATCTCTTTCTAAGGTTTCCAACGCAATTTGAATCACCTCAATCGGAGGTCGGATGAAAAAGTTATGACTAATTTACAAAACAGCATCGCAATAGGGAAAACTATCCGAGAGCGAAACGCCCTAGCAAACGGGGCCGTTTGGGAGACCGTTTGCACTCAGGGAAAATGAAATTTTGATCCACGAGCACAACACCCTTGCAAACGGGGCCGTTTGGGAGACCGTTTGCACTAAAGAAAAATGAAATTTTGATCCGCGAGCGCAATACCCTTGCAAACGGGGTCGTTTGCTCCAAATGGGGCCGTTTGCACCAGCGTTTGATAGTTTTACGAAATTTTTTCAAACTTTAACACTTTTAACTTACTTTTCTCAACTCCTAACATGTCCTAGACCTTATATAAACTTCATACAACACTTCTTATACATTTAACAACATAAAACAAGAGTGATCTCCACTCCTCAATTTCAAACAAGTTCAAACACTACTCTACATAAATCAAACACTTCTTTATCAACCTTCACCAACCCTAGTACACTTCAAACAATTCTAATAATTATCATACTTCAACACTTCAATTCCAAACCACATGAGGGCCTTCTACAACCTATCTACAACAACTCAAGCATTCTAAAGCTTTCCTAACAACTGTACAACATTCCAACAAGAATTTAGCATACCAACTACTTATATTACACCACATATGCATATTTCATGAATTAAGAGGGAAATAAAGCATCTCAAACATCAAATAAACTTACCTCAATATATCTATAAGGCTTGGGGAAGGATTTTTGGTGTTGAGTCCAAGAAAACTTGTTTTGGGTCTTGAAAATTTTGGCCTTCTTGAGTTACGAATTTTCTTTGTTTCCTTGCTCTGTTTTGGAGAGTCTAATGATACAATTAGAATTGTGTTTATCTTAATATTGTTGACTTTTGAGGAGGCAGATTTGGAGAAGGCTTGGGCCTTATTTGAGCTTGGAGTTGACTTAATTTGGCTTAAGAGGGTAAAAAAAATCTGCTAAGTGTAATCTAAATTAGGCCTAAAACAAGTTTAAATCCAACACATATAATTCATTACAACAACAATTAACTCTAACATGATAATTTCTAACATGAATAAACTATCAACCTAGATATATTTACCATATTATATTATCTAATCGCATATGTTATAACACACCTAACATTACAAACACACTAATCCACTCAAACACATATACACATATAATTATCAAATTTAGCATGCATTAATATATATATTAAAATTATGGCTATTTCACTCAGCTCAACTGGTAAGAGGTGCTGTCTTTGGGGCAGGCAAAAGCCTTATGTCTGGGGTTCAAATCTTAGAGTCTGCAGACTGGATTCAACTCTACCTAAGGGTAACAATACCTATAGTGCCCGTGGTACCCTTTGGGCATACGTTGGTTGGGTTCACCACGATGCAATGGTGGTGTCGGCCATTACCACTAGGGGGCCAGTGGTGGGTTTGCCTGTCCTGGCATCGCATCGCCGTCGACTGTGAGGGCGGGGTGTGACATAAAAAGGCTTTTTATGTCACACCCCGCCCTCACAGTCGACGGCGATGCGATGCCAGGACAGGCAAACCCACCACTGGCCCCCTAGTGGTAATGACCGACACCACCATTGCATCGTGGTGACCCCAACCAACGCATGCCCAAAGGGTACCACGGGCACTATAGGTATTGTTACCCTCAGGATGGATTGACCCCAGTCTGCAGCCTCTAGGGATCGAACCATGACCTGAGGCTTTGCCTGCCCCAAAGGCAGCACCTCTTACCAAAGGCAGGCAAAAGCCTCAGGTCATGGGTTCGATCCTAGAGGCTGCAGACTGGGGTCAATCCATCCTGAGGGTAACAATACCTATAGTGCCCGTGGTACCCTTTGGGCATGCGTTGGTTGGGGTCACCATGATGCAATGGTGGTGTCGGCCATTACCACTAGGGGGCCAGTGGTGGTTATCTGCCCTAGCATCGCATCGCCGTCGCCTGCGGGGGCGGGATGTGATAGTCTCAATCGTAGTAATCCACTGGTAGATCCTCTAGTGAGTCAAAGTCACCTATTTAAAACAAAGTATTCATCAATACAAATTAACTAAATTCCTATATGTGATTAGTGTCCTATACTCGATATTAATACTTAATATCGTCGTGTTTCTCCTATTTTATCTCACATAATTGTTTGGTTATTTTTAGAAGTCACATTACTCAAGAAATTAGCTTATTTCAATTTCCATTCTTATCTATTTTATCTAGTTAAAACAAATATTAGACTAATATTACTTTAATTAACACTAAATATTTTCTTAATTCTAGGGTTTCAAAAGTTATTAGACGTTAAATCTAAATAGACTTAAATACTTGTATTATAGTCACTAACTAATAGATATTTGTATAACATACATATATACATATATACTTAGTAGATATATTATATATATATGTATAATTTCGATTTAGGTCAGAAAAACTTTCGTTGGAGGAATTTTGGCTGTACGCCGGCTCAAGGCCGCTGACCTTCATTCCCAAGTGCCGGTGTAAAATTGTTTTTGAAGAAAAATTCATATTGAGTGCACCGGTGTTGAAAGCTGCCGGCTTTCAACGTACGCCGGCCCTACGCCGTCGGCGTAGATCTCCAGGAAGCCGCCTTACGTTCATGTTTTACGTGAAAATTATTTTACGTAGCCTCTGATCAGTGTAAGCCGCCTATAAGCCGCCGGCCTATCCATGTAAGTCGCCGGCGTTCAGCGTTTACACTGCCGGCCTTGAGACAGTGTTGCACTGTTCATCATCTTCCTCCTCGGTTCGATTCTTTTTCTTTGATTTTTATACGTTAAAAACTTATTTAAACTACTTCTAAGTGTTCATATATCATATATAAGGATATATAACCACTTTCAACACGTTTAAAAACATAAATATATAGATCTCGATTTTGTGAAAGTAGAACTAGGGTTTTGAAGTTTACGTTGTTGGAGCTCGTTTGATGCAATTCGAAGCTTGTGTTTGTGTTTAATATGTTCCTAAGATGATTATAAGTCAGTTACAATCCATATATTTGAACGAAAATCCTTTAAATCGTATCAACTTACCTTTGAGCTCGTTTTTGAGGGTTTTTAGCTTGTTTTTCCTTTGATCCGAGTTTAGGTGTTATGATCTATTTGTTCTTTGTTTTTGATTTGTTTTGTTTGTTATCTGGAAGTGGATTCGTGCTAGGGAGTTTGGGAAATAATGAAGGTTGTTTGTTTCCTCATTAATAGCATTGAACACATATATAGAGAAGGAGAAGAAGGAGAGGTTGCGGCTACGTTTTTCTTCCAGATTTCCTCCAATATTCTCTTCATTTAATCTGTTATTGTCATCCTCATAAATGCTAGTGTGTGTTGGCATTGTTTGATTGGTGTGAAGGTTGATTTTGTTGACTATTTGGTGAATTATTGATCCTAATTTCAGCTCCTCTTTTCCCTCTTGCCTCAGCCGGATTTCCCACCGAATTCAGCAGCCCAAGAATATATATATATTAGTTTATTTATTTAGTTAAATTTTGAGTTAATTATACGAGTTATATATAAATTAGCTAATATTTGGAAGTTTTTGTACAAAATATGTGTATAAAATATACAAAACACCTAGATTTTCAAATAATACAAATTTAGATTATATAAATACGTAGTTAATTATTCGTATAATTTTATCTCCCGCGATTTGGATTTCTTAAGCTCATTAGGTCAATTTTTGTTTCAGGCTCCGATAGCTTAAGAAAACTCGGTTTAGAACAATAGCTTGATCCGATTATTTTTTGGAGTTTAAATTTTAAGTTATTCATCGTTTATATTTTCGTTGTGTATTTAAAATCTTAACAGTTTATCTTTGAGTTATCGTTTTCTGTTTAGGAGCATAAATAATCATTTATGCAGCATTGGACTTAATACAAAAATTAAACTATATATATATATATCTCTAGTTTTGATACTGAACATAAATTATTATTAGTAGCTTTTAATTTTAACTAGAAATCTTTAATTTAGGGTTTAAGTCTAAATATAAACTCATTACTACTCGTTATTCTAATCTCAAATCATTATCGGGATCAAAACAATCATTTAATCTCTATATTCATGTTTTCTTATTTAAATTTATTTGTATACTAGGTTTCGGGTCTAAATTTTAGATTATATCTTGAATTAGTTATTCAAGATACAAAATCCCGTTTTCGGTATTAACTAGCGTTAAGGAATTTCTTTATTCAGTTACTATATTCTTCATCTATCCAAAATCTAAATATTAATCTATTATTAGACTTCAATCAGAATCTAAATCTATTATCTAGTTTATACAATCTATTATAAAGTCGGATACTAATGTGAAAAATTCCCGGGGTTTACAACTGTGATGATATGGTCCATGGAATGAGGAATTTTCTCCTAATGTTGTGAAATGACACATGAAACAAGGAATCTTCCCCTAGTGTGGTGAAATAACATCTAAAACAAGGAATCCCCCCATATTACAATGAAAAGGCCTCAGAAGTGAGAAATTCCCCCCTAATAGAATGAAAAGGCCCCTGTAATGAGGAATTCTCCTTATTGTAGTGAAAAGGCGCCCTTAAATGAGGAATTCCTTTAAACTATGGTGAAATGCCCCTTAAAACAAGGAATCTTCCCCTAATGCTGTGAAAAGGCCCTTGGAAAGAGAAACTAACCCCTATTATGGTAAAATGACTCTTGAAACGAGAAATCTCACCTTATTTTGGTGAAAACGCCTTCCCTCCTTCTGTAGAACGAGAAATTCCCCCTATTAACAGTGAAAAGCCCTTAGAACGAGAAATGTCTCCTCACAATGATGAAAAGTCCCTTACAACGAGGAATTTCCCCCTACTATAATGAAAAGTCCCCTGCAATAAGGATTTTTTCCCTACTGTGGTGAAATATCTCTTAAAAACGAGCAATCTCCCCCTACTGAGGTCAAAATGCCCTTGAAATAAGGTATTAATCCCTATTATGGTTGAATTGCACCTGAAACAAGGATTCCCCCTTATTGTTATGATATGCCCCATGGAATAAGCAATTTCATCCTACTATGTTAAATGATCCCTAAAATGAGGAATCCCTCAGCCCTCTCTCAATGGTATAAAGGCCCCTACAACAAGGAATTCTATCTTATAATGGTGAAATGCTCGTAAAACGAAAAATTCCCCCCTACTATAGTGAAAAGGCTCTTAAAACAAGGAATTTTCCCTTATTATGATAAAAAGACTCTTGGAATGGGGAATTCCCCCTTGTATAGTGAAAAAAGCCTTTGAAATGAGGAATCCTCCCTTACTGTGGTGAAATGCTCATAAGAAAGGGGAATCTACCCCTACTATGATGAGAAGGCCCTTAGAATGAGTTAAAGAGGGATTCTCCTAACATTAAGAATTTTACCCTATTACAATGAAATGACCTTAGAATGTGGAAATTATCCTATATAAATTTGACATGGAAATTTCTATATATTATTATACATACATATATATATATATATCCTATATAACATATAAGAATATATTCAAATTTTATATATTACTACAACTTTAAAAATACTTATACATTATATATAATATATAAGAACATTTACATATTTTATATATTAATATAATATAAAGTATATGTACTATAAAACAAATAAAATATATACACACATATGATATGTGTATTTTGTCTCATAAAATATGGTACATGACATAGAAATGCAAATATATCCCATATAACATATTGCATATATCCTAGATAACTTATAAGAACATTTCTATATTTTGCTAAAACATGTAAAAATTTTATATATTACTACAGCATATATCATATATACTATATAGCATATGTAAAAAATTAGAAAGTATATATGTTGCTTGTAATTATGCATATACAAATTTAATTTATTACTATAATATTTTAAATATATATTATACACATATGATATAACATATAAGATATATATACACACACACACATATGATATGTTTTTTTTTATCCAACGAAATATGGGATATATAAATACAATTATATGCAAATGATATGTATTAAAATTTTACCTATGAATATAACATATAAATTATATGCATCCTACACAACATATAGGAACATATACAAATTTTATATTTACAACATGCATATCACATACATATAGGAACATATTCAAATATATTATATGTTATAGAGCATCTAAATTGTATGTCATATATAACATATAAGGATATATAAACATATGATATATTATATATATATTGTGTTTTAAAACAAAATATGAAATATACATACACAAATATATTATATATACATATAAAGTATATATGAAAAATATATATTTTATAAATTTCATTCATAAAAGATTTTACATATTACCATAACATATAAAGTATATATATCCTGGATAACACATAAGAACATATACAATTTTTGTATATTACCATAACATATAACATTTATGCCATAATTTAATATATTAATGTAATGTATAAAATACATTTATATTTTATATATCATATCATAAGTTTATTTATCTTATGTAATAAAATATATGACAAACATATACAACTATATCCTATGTTACTATAACCTCGAAATTATATTTCATATTCAACATGAAGTAAGGGAAACTGAAAATTGTGAATTAATGAATCAAAATGGATTTGTTTGAATGCAAACGAAGCTCATATTTGAGAATTTCAGGGAAACAATGTTTTTTGTATGTTTTCATTCTTTTTTTTAATATCATTACAATGTAGAAATATATAATGATGTTTACAACAAAAATATTCCCTATGCTAGATATGTGACAAGTGGCATTCTACATAATGCACACAAATGTCAATCGTAACACTGCTACTATACTTATTTATTCATTATAATATAATCCTAACTTGAGTATTCCATACTGGGCTCATAGCCCATAATATTAAGCCTATCCCTATAAAACAATTCTTTTCTTTTTATTTTAGCTAACCCACTGACATGGTATCCTCTATTAACTTTCACTTCAATTTCCTTAACATGTTCCAACATTGGAAATATCAAACATAGTTCTACTAACTGTAGTTGAACACCCTTGACCATAAGGGTCTATCATGAAAATGTAGAGCCAGATCTGAAAAATTCTCCTAAGTAGCATCACTATCGGGTCGATCCTTCCACTTTATGATTACTAAGGTATCTACAGCATTTCCCTACTTTACTAGACGTTAATCTAGGATGGCTTTAGGTTCATAAGCGTCTTCCTCAGCAACCATTGGTAAATCTTTAGCAAAATGGTGTTGTCCATGAACATAACGTTTAAGTTAGGATACATGGAACGTGGGATGAATTGAAGAACCTGCTGGCAAATCAAGTTGGTAAGCTACTTCCCCTATCTTGTCTTTGATTTTGTATGGGTTGTAATATATGGGATTATGCTTGTATGATGAATTGTGTTTAAGGTTGTTCTATCTATAGGTTTGTAACATAGCCACCACCATATCTCCAATTTCAAAACTTTGTTCACTTCTTGCTCTATCTGCCAATTGCTTCATCCTATTTTAGGCTCGTAAGAGATGAAACTTAAGTAGGTTTAACATTTCCTCCCTCTTTAGCAACATCTTAACTACATAATCATTTCTTGAGTCTCCCTTAATGTAAGGCAAGTGAATGGGTGGTGTATGGCCATATGGAACCTTAGATGGGGTAGTATGTACCCTAGAATTGTAGTTGATGTTGTACCAGCACTCAGCCAAGGATAGAAACTCACCCCATCTTTTAGGATTTTCCCCCATCATACAATGTAGGTAAGTCTCTAAGCACTTGTTAACAACTTCGGTTTAGCCCTCAGTTTGAGGGTGGTAAGTAGTTGACACCCTCTTGCAACTTGAAAAATTCCTTCCAAAAGTTACTAGTGAAAACTGGGTCACGATCACTAACAATGATGCTTGAAAGCCCATGTAATTTAAACACATTATCAACATACGCCTTAGCCACATGTTGTGCCGAATAAGGATGAGTTAACCCAATAAAGTGGGCATATTTACTTAATCGGTCTACTACTATCGTTATAACATCTTTTCCTTATGACTTAGGTAGTCCTTCAATGAAGTCCATTGACACATCCATCCAACAACCCTCAGGTATTAGCAATGGTTGTAATAACCCTGGTGTTGCCACATTTTTGTATTTGCATTGCTAACAAACTAAACACTCACGTGCATATTGGCGCACTTCCCACTCCATTCCAAACCAAAAAAATATTGAATGTAACCTCTTGAATATTGCTTGAGCCCCAGCATGGCCACCCATAAAACCATCATGATATATTGATAAAAAGTTTGCGCCTCAGTTCAGTATCTGATCCTACCACAATTCATCCTTGTTTTATAAATAAACCAACCTCCAAAGTGTACCTTCCAACTACTTGATCTCCTTGCAACTGCTCCAATATGTTTTGTAAGATTTATGCTTCTAAATGCTCTGTTTAATCTCCTCCAAAATTCCTAGTGTGGTTAGGGAGTAGGATATTGCTCATAGCCCTGCAAAACCTACACGAGACAAGGTGTTAGTTGTAATATTAGTATTCCCACTCTTGTATTGGATTTCATAATCCAATCTAGCAACTTTATCAACCATTTCTATTGACTAGGGTAAAAAGCCTTTACTCCAACAAATATTTAAGGCTTTGGTGGTCCATCTTTATAATAAAATGTCGAACCATTAGATAATGCCTCCATTTATCCACTACTTGCATAAAAGCCCTTTTCATAAATTGAATAACCTTTCTATCATGGACTAAGCGTTTTACTGAAATAGGGTATTGGGTGATGTTCTTGAATGAGAACAGCCCCAATTCCATCATCACTAGCATCTGTCTCAACAATGAAGGGCTTAGTATAATCAGGTAAGTTAAGGACCGGTGCCTTCACAAGAGCTTCCTTGAGTCTTTTGAAAGCTAGGGTAGCTTCATTAACCACTCAAATGCATTTTTCTTAAGCAATTGAGTTAATGGTCTGGAAATGGTGGTAAACCCATGGATAAAGCGTTGATAGTACCCGGCTAATCCTAGAAATCCTCGTAGTTGCTTCATAGTAATGGGTCAAGCTACTCTTTAATTCCCACAATATTTTAGGATCAGTAGTGACCCCAAATTTAGAAATTATATGGCCCAGATATTCAATATGAGTAGCCCAAAAAGTATACTTGCTCTTCTTTAAGTACAGCTGCTCCTGTCACAAAATTTGAAAAATAGTAGCCAAGTGTTGTTTGTTTTCTTCCACAGTACAACTACAAACCAAGATGTCATCGAAGAAAACAAAGACAAACTTGTATAAAAATTCTTTGAACAACTCATTCATCAGTCCTTGAAATGTAGAAGGAGCCTTGGTTAAGCCAAAGGGCATAACCTAGAATTCATAATGTCCTCATGGGTTTTGAATGCAGTCTTGTAAACATCCTTTAGATCCATCCTAATTTAGAGGTATCCTGACCGTAGATCCCATTTGCTAAATTGGCTAGCACCATGTAGCTCATCAAACAAATCTTCCACTAATGGTATAGGATATCGATCCTTGATCGTATACTTATTCAACTCTTTATAGTCGACACACATCCTTCACGAGTTGTCCTTCTTCTTGGTGATGAAAAGGGGCTGTGACTATGTCGAATTATACCCTACTGAGGCATCTCTTTCACCATCTACTCTAAAACATCTTTTTGAGCCATAAAATGTCGGTACGGTCATATGTTGATAGGCTGGACTCCTTCCTGTAAGTGTATTTTGTGGTTATAACCACACTAAGGGGGTAGGAATTTAGAAGTCTCAAATAGTTTGTTGTACTCTTCGATTAGTTCCAGCAACTTTGGATGAACAAATGGTTCACTTCCTTGAACCTCCCCTATTTGTTGCACCATGACTAACCAACATTGTGGTTCATCTATCTTCTTTTTCCTTTCAATCTATTTTGTCAAAGCCTTACCTTTTGTTACTCTTATTACATCCTTTAACCCACTCAATTTACAATCAAATTCTCCATGTTTAAATTCCATTGTCAAACTGGCAAAATTTCAAGTTATATTTCCTAATTGCATTAGAAGGAATGCCCAAAATCACATCATAACCACCAGTAGTACTATGTATACATGGACAGAGAAAGAATGCCCTTGAATATTTAACATCAGATGTGCTATTTGACGTTGAGTTATCATGGTGGCTCCATCCGCTAAGACTACCTTGATTGGATCAGTCTCTTCAACCTAGCATCTTAACCTCACAGTTCACTCATCCAAGAAATTTAGTGAGCTTCCACAATCCACCAAAACTCCTAATTTCCTCTTCTTGTAATATACCTAGAAGCACATGATATTAGGCTCATGCGAATGTTTGATAGCACATAAAGTCAACTTGGACAACTCTTCTTCCAAAGTTGGTTCAACCCCACCCTCCCGATCATTCTCCTTGACACTCTTTTCTTCCCCAACTAATAACACCCTCAGAGATTTTCTTTTACATCTATGTCCTAGTCCAAATGGTTCATCACACTAAAAGCATTGTTTCTTCCTTCTTTTTCATCCAAATCTTCTTGTGTCATCCATTTTTGGGTTCTATGGTTTAAGACTGGTGTGTTATACACTTTGTTTTGGTTGCTTTTGTAGAGATTTGGGCATTTATAGGTGGGGTTTATTTGGTGTCTAGGGTAGACTTTAGGAAAGTGAGAGATTTGAATGTTGAGGGACAGGTATTCGGCTTAGAGAACAGGTATGGCGAAGTCTTGTAGTTGTGTTTAGGTGGTGTTTTTGTGGCTGTCAAGGAGGTTTCTTGTAACTTGGCTAGGGTTAGAGCATGTTGTAGGGTCTAATGTTGGAACATTCTAACTAGGTACTATATCTCTGGTCTCAATCCACTAAGGAAACAACTCACTTTCTGACCTTTAGTCAATGGTACCAAGGTTATCAAATACTTAAAGGTATTCCAATATTTCGTTAATGTATCATGTTGAAATAACTCCTTTAAGGCTGCCATTGGGTCATCAAAGTTGTATGATCTAAATCGAGCTTGTAATCCCATTACAAACTCTACCCAAGTAATTGACGTTGGCAATGTCCAATTTTGTACAAATGAGTGGTACCAATGTAATGCTACATCCACAAAATGAATACTAGCTACTTTAACATGCAGACTAGATGGGGTTTCATCTAATTCAAAATAGCGTTCAACTTTGATTAACCAAGATTTTAGGTCCTTACCATTAAAAATAGGAAAATCAAAACGAGTAGACCTAGATGGTATATGATAATGTGATTCCTCTTATGGAAGTGATGATAGGATAATTAGTGGTGCTTTACTTGACCTGTACCTTGTAAACTCCTAAAATTTATGCTAAGTTTATGCTTAAGACTTAGAATTAGAGTTCAACCAAAAACCTAAAAGTTAACAAAGACTACAGCAAACCCTAGTGTTTATATCTGACAATCCCACGCTCTTAATCCTAAAATAATAAAATTGAGAAAATTGTGGAATATGATTCGCAATTATATAGGGAATCCTAAAAAGATCAAATTAATCAAAAATTAGTTCGTTTCAGACTCAAACGAGATCAGTTCTCAAAAAATGTGTCTCAGGGCCTGGAAAAGTAAAAATATTCCGATGGCACCGTTAGATTCATAATAAAACAAGGATTTAAAAAATATCAATTTTATAATTTTTTAGTAGATAAAAATATCAGATATCGCATTTATACGCGTATTTTCTTTACTACCTATAAATTATTAGTCTTGTTTACTAATCCTTATGATATTCTACTATTCATTACTATTTATCTATCTCTACCCTTTCTTACTACCTATATACCTATTTCTTACCTTTTTTCTTTTCCAATAAAACTTCATATCTCTCATATTTTACTTTTCATTAATAAAAATATAAAAAAATAAATTTCACTCCCTCTTTCCCCCTCCTTTATGCACTAGCCACCCCTCTCTCTATCTCAATAATTTTCTTTTTCAATTTAGTTTATTATATCTAATTTCCCTCCACAAATTTCTATAAATACCCCATTTCCCTCCATTTCTTTCACACATTTCTCTTACATACTAAAACTCTACCAAATTTCCACCACAAAATCTCTCTCCAACAATTTCCTCTCTACAAATTTTCATCTTCTTCTAACCCATTAACTTAGTATGAATTTAGTGTATTTTTCTAATAACCCATAGAGGTTAAGAAAGAAACAATAGGTTCATACTTTGTTTATGTTCATACATACATTCTTATATTTTTAGATTGTTAATAGATTATTTCTTATGTTCATTTAACTTAGAATGAACATAGTGTGTATTTTCTAAACATCCATAGAGGTTAAGAAAGCAACATTATGTTCATGTTATGTGCTTGTTTATACATTGTGTTTTTATTATTATGCTTTTACTATTATGCTTATATTATTATGCTTTTATTATGTCTTGTTATTGCTCTTATTATGCTTCTTCTTTCTTTTTCTTTTTCTCTTTCTTTTTGGGACTAGTCTATTCTTAGTCTCAGGTTGCCTTGATAAAGCTAAGGCTTCCAATACTGGACCATATTATTATGCTTATATTACTTATTATATATATTTCTATCTTATTATGTGATATTATTCTCTTTTTCATGACTACATATTCATAAAAATGCATGAACATGATTGATATTGTCTTAACAAAAATAAAAAGGAGTTTTCTTAAATGAAGAAAAATAAGAACTCCTTTAAAGATAAATTTTTGTCACTTGGGGAATGATTTTCCCATAAAAACTTAAAGTTTTATCTTAACAAATCCTTTCCAAAATTTAGATAAGTCCATCACAAGTTTTAGCAATAATAGTACATTGGATTTCATCAAAGAGTAAACAAAGTAAATTTATCACACACACTCTTTTTCAAACCAATAAAATAAGAAGGTTTCTTTAAAACACATATTGCTAATTCCTTGGTTGACAAAGGTTTTTCTTAAGCTTATTTGTGAGGCTTTTACTAACACTCTAAAATACTAAGGATTATACATGTTTTACAAGATCATCTAAAATTAACCTTCTAGAGACAAATTTTACTTAGGAAATAGAATTAGTAAATAACTTAAAAGATCATTATTATTTATTTAAAATGGACCTAACTTTGGAAAAATTAAGGACATATAAACATGATAAGTAACTACTTCAAGGTATTTTAGTCACTACCAAGAAATACTTGGAGAAACTTCATTTTTCAACCACTAAAAATAAAATTTGTAGAAATCTTAAAAAGACTAAAGTTATTTTTGGAAAATTAATTTATTCTCGAAAATTTAAGAAATGAAGTTAAAAGAAGGAACACTCACTTATAATAATTCAAGAAATCTTTCCAATAAACTAAAGTGAATTTTCAAGTCTTAACTTTGTCCAACTTTTAAGACAAATTGCCTTACAAGAATTATTTTCGAGACAACACCACTAAATTCATTTATACAATATGAGTATATATATATATATATATATGTATGTATTGAAAAGATTTTTCAACTATACAAATACCTATATTTTTGTATAAGGATTTTTTGATGGAGAAAAGTCTGAAAAATTGTGTCTTGAAGGCTGGGATTTTCATGATGTTCTATACTTTGCTGTTTCGGGACCCAAATGAATTTTTATGACAAAAATAATCTTAGAAATAGATAAATTTTTTCAAGTAGGTAGAAAACGACATATAATATGCGAAATTTCAAGTTAAAATAAGCAAGATATTGCTATTTTAAGTTCCACCAATATGAATTTTACCACAACTATAAGCTAGAGTTAGAAAATTTGAGTAGGATTTCCATGGAATATTCATTTTGGTATTTCCTTTGTTTAGGAAATGAAGTAGACGACATTTGCTACCCCGAGGATTATTTTGATTAAGGGAGCTACCACCACGACATGGCTGATTAAGTTAACTTCCCCTTATTTTACAATACTCATGTTTATGCTTGTAATTTAGTGGAACTAGAACTAAGAAAAAGAAAAAAATGGAAAAGTGCATGTGATTTATATTGCTTGGTGAAGTGATGTTAAGCTTATCAAGTTTTGAAGTGTTTATAAATAAATTGTATGTTTACTACCATGTTGGAATGCCTGAAACTTATATGATCACCTTTTAAATGGATTAACTAGTTGCTAGACTTTTAATAAAATTGATTTATACACGTCACGAGTTGAGCCTCATTACATGCGCTATTATACATTTGGTGGGACGAGTGTATAGTAGCAGTGGTTGGCATAAATGATAATATCTGCAGATGGCGAGTAGTAGCCAATAAGATCTACATACATTTGGTGGCATTTAGTAGCTAGTAAGAACGATAAATTGTTTAGTTGGTAGTAATTGGCTGGTATACCAAACCTCGAATGAAGGGCGTAAATTCATTCAACATATGATTCCCAAAAAGCCATGTATCTTGTATGCTCATATGTTTTGTTGCATTTTATTTGTTTGAATAATTAAACTTGTTTAAGAATTTTTGTTTCGAGTATGTTAAACCGAAAACGTTGTCATTGCCCGAAGGGTACCCTAAATGTGGCAGTCTGTCATATATAATATTAAGACTTAAGAATGACTACCTTAGTCATGCGAAAGTTTTGGTATTACATGTAAGGCGTCTAACACGGTAATAGAAAACACTTTGGGAAGTGTGGTCTAAGCAAGTAATAATGAATATACATAAAACTAGAAATAAAATAGATTATAATATTATCAATTAAAGGTCTATTACATGATTCTTAGGGGCATACCCTAGCCAAATTCTAATGATCGAAATGACTAATAGTCTTTACAAAATTTAAGTACTACATCAAAAGATTTTAAAGGAATTCTAGTCTAACCCTTCAAGTAGATTTCCTTCAAAAGCTCCCGAAAGAAAACTTATGCAGATAAGAGGAGACCTCGGGTAAAAACAGGTGCTCCTGTGAATGCAAATATCTATAGGGTCGTAAGCTTATGGACTTAGTGAGTATAATCTTGGTAATCATACTTAAAACAAAATAACAACCAAGTTTATTAGACAAGCAAATGTAATGCAAAAAGCACATGGGAATACAAGACATAGGATTTTCTGGCAATCATAGGTTGAATGAATTATGCCCTTCATTCAGGGTTAGGTATTCCGGCTCATTATGGCCACTAATTCTTTTAAAGCCATTTTTATATATCTTACCGGCTCCTATTCGCCATAAAAAATATATAGTTATCACCGGCTCCTACTAGCCATCAATTTATGTAGTTTTTACTGGTTCCTACTCGCTACATAAATAATATAACAGTTATGCCTACCACCACTATCATACACTTGTCCCACCAATTGTATAATAGCGAATGCAATGTGACTCAATATATAAAGTGCATGTTTCAACTTTTATTTAAAGCCTAGCCGTTATATTTTTAATTTCTTGCAAATGATCAACCAATTTCAGACACTTCAACATGCTAATAAACATACAATTTATTACAAGCATTTCATGCCTCGATATACTTAATATTCTTTCAAATTTTAATCATACATTTTCACTTTATCTTTCCTAAAGTCTAGTGCAACTAAATTTACAAGCACAAACATAAAAATGAAAAATAAGGGAAGTAGACTCACTCAGCCATGATGATATTTCTTCCTTATGAATGAGTTGATCGGTCAATCCACTAATCAAAGTAATCCTCCGGGTATGGATACTCTTCCTCAGGATCACCTAATTAAGAAGAATACTCATAATGAGTATTTCTTATTAATTCTACTGTACTTATCAAAACTATGTCGTAAGATCGTCAAAATTCGTATAAAAGACAATTTCAACTTGAAACGGCCATAACTTAGTCATTTTAACTCAGAATTGCACTATAATATACCGTTTTCTACCTATTCGAAAAGATCTATCCATTTCTAAATCTATTTTCATCAAACTAAGTCATTTGAGCTTCGAAACAGTGGTGATCAGATTCATCACGAATTTTCTTGTTTGCAAAACTTAATTTTTGTAAACTTTTCTTTATCTACAAATACTTGTACCAAAAATATAGATATTATAATGATTGGAAAGACCTTTAAAATGTATATATATATATACATATATATTAACTCAAATCAAATGCATGAATTTAATGAAGTTGTCTCAACCATGATTTTTTATTTTTTTTTTGTAAAAACAAAGTTTTCTAGAAATTTGGAAAAGTAAAACTTTTGAAAATTTCTACTTAGCTTGTTAGAAAATTTCTTAAGTTATTTTAAGTGAGTATTTTCTCCTTCTTAATTCAATTTCCTTAGTCTTTTAAATTTCAAAAGAATGATCTTTGTTTTTCTAAGTTTCTTATAGCTTATTTTCTAAGGATTGGGAGAGTAGTTTCTCAATACTAGAGTAGTTAAAATCTATCAAACTTTATACTTTCTTAACCTTTCCTAAAGTTTATTCATTTAATTAAAAATGATTTCTTAAGTTGTTTATTAATTTCATTTCTTAAGATCATTTTATTCTTATGAAAGAAATTTTCTTGGTATTTTGTCAAACTAGTCTATTCCTTCATATTCTAGAGTATTAGTGGAAAAATGAAGTAAAATTTTTTTTAAACAAGAATTTGAAAATTTAATTTTTAAAGAAAACTTTTCTATTTTATGATTTTGTAAGTGTATGTATGTATTATCTAAAAATTCCTATGTTCTTTGGTTAATAAAATTTATGATAAACTCCTCTAGATTTTTAGAAAAGATTTTATAAGATAGATTCCTAAGTTTTTTTATGAAAAATCATTTCTTTCATGATAAAATTTAATTTGGAAAAGAACTTCCATCTTTTTATTTAAGTAAACCTTCCTTCTTTATCTTGTTGAGACAAAAATCAATATGTTTATGCATGATCATGAATATGAAATCATGAAATTATGAAAACACAAGAAAGACATAATAAGTAATATAATAAGCAAGCTAATAGAAATACCAAGTATTGGGAACCTTAGCTTCATCAAGGTATCCTAGGACTAAGAATAGACTAGTCCCAAAAAGAATAAAGAAAAGAAATAAAAGGTTATTTTGACTTGATGAGGACAAGTCTAAGACTAGAGAATAGTCTTAAAACAACATGAAATAAATAAATAAATTGCATAACTTGGAAGTAAATAAATAAAAAAATGAGCTTATATGCTCTAAAGATTATATATAAGTACATAACTATATATATATATATATATATAAGAAGTTAACATAATATCAACAATACTATGAGCAAAGTAAAATAACAATATAAAGATATATAAATACATATTCATGAACAAGAACAATACATGAACACAGTGTAGCTTCCATAACATTAAGTTTAGGAAACTCACACCATGATCATATAAAGTTACATGACATAGTAAGAGAGATTTGAAAAGATTTCTCACCTAAAGTGAGAATGGTAGTAGTATTTGTATGAGTAGAAGAGAGTTTTGAGAAGAAATTTTGGGAAGAGTTTGAGAGGAAATTTAGAGAGAATTTTAGAGAGTAATTTTGTTGGTAGTAGAGTGTGAATGAAGTGAAAAGAGAAGGGGGGTATTTATAGGACAATGAGGAGCAAATTTGAGTAATTTAATTAAAGAAAAAATGAAAAAAAAGAGAGAGAGGGAACAGGGGGGAATGAGAAAAAGAGAGGGGGAGAGATTTTTTTTTGTAATTTTGTGTATTAAAAGAAATAATATGTAAGATAGATATGATATAAAGTTATGAGAAAGGTAAAAAGTAAAAATAATAGGTGTATAGAGTGTAAGAGTAGGAGTTAGGAAAAGTAGAGATAAATGAATAGTGTAGAATAGTAATAAAT
Organism: Combretum micranthum; assembly: GCA_024138025.1. Lineage (NCBI taxonomy): Eukaryota > Viridiplantae > Streptophyta > Magnoliopsida > Myrtales > Combretaceae > Combretum > Combretum micranthum. The sequence continues at coordinate 673,516 of JAMXBD010000564.1, forward strand.
AGTATAATGTAAAGTAGATGTGACTAGTAAAATACCGGTAGTAAGAAAATACATGTATAATTGCGATATCTGTTATTTTTAGTTACCAAAAAATTACGAAACTGATATTTTTGAAATCCTTGTATTAAATCAGTCCTAATGGTGTCATCAAAATATTTTTACTATTCCAAGCTCCGAAACATGCTTTTTGAGAACTGATCCCGTTTGGGTCCGAAGGACACTCGAAATTTGCTAATATGATATTTTTATGTTTTCTCATATTATTACGAACTATTATCACTAATTATTTCAAGTTCGTTTTTTAGAGCTAAAAAATACAGGAATGTCGAATCTAAATTCTAAGGTTTGTACTAATCTTTTGTTGATCTTTAGGGTTTCCGGTTGATTTTTAATTCTAAGATTAAGCTTAAAATTAACCGAAATTTTAGGGGTTTACAAACATTCTCACTAAGCTCGTAATACTTACACCCCTATAGATTTTTGTATGTGTAGAAGCACTTGCTTTTATACCTACAATCTCCATTTATTTGTGTGAGTCATCTCTTAGGAGCTTTGGAGAGAAATCCAATCATGTACTTAAATTGGACTTCTTTTAAAATCTTTTGGTGAGGTTATTTAAGTTTATTGTAAAGACTTAGTGTTTATGTTTCAATCCTTGGACTATGCTTAGAAGGAGAATGCCCCTAAGACTTTTGTAAATGAACTTATGAACTATATTATGTGGGTTAATATTTATCTACATTCTTGTATGCTTATTTGTAAACCCTCAAAATTTTACGATCGTTTAAGCTTAAACCCTAATTAGGAGATCAACCGAAAACCCTAAAGTCAACAAAACCTTAATTAGACGTTACAATTTAAGTCTAGCAATCTCGTATTCGTAGCCCTAAGAGAATAAGTAAGAGATTAGTGTATAGAATAGTTCGTAATTACATAAGAATGCTTAAAAAATATCATATTAGTCAAACCGCGATTTGTTTTGAATCCAAACGGATATGTTTTCGAAATACGTGTCCCGGAGCTCGGAATAGTAAAAATGTTCTAGATATACCGTTAAACTCGTAAAAATATAAGGCTTTCAAAAATATCAGTTTTATAATTTTTCGATAACTAAAAATATCATATATCGTATTTATACATCTATTTTCTTAATATCCATACTTTATTAGTTACATCTACTTTACATTACACTATTCATCTATCTTTACTTTTTCTACCATAGTCTTGCACTCTACATACCTTTTTCCTTTACTTTTTATCTTTCCTATAACTTTATATCACATCTACCTTACATATTATTACTTTTAATACACAAAATACAAAAAATCACATCTCCCTCTCTCCCCCTCGTTGACCGGTGCATACACCCTCTCTCTCTCTCTTCTCTCTCTCTCTCTCTCTCTCTCTATTTCTTTTTCAATTTTTCTTTATTTAAAACACACAAATTTCTCTCCTTATTTTCTTATAAATACTCCCATCCTCTTTCATTTCCTTCATACTTCATCTACCCATGAATTCACTACCAAAACTCTCCAAAATTCTTCTCTCAAAACTCTCTCTAAATACTCTCTCAAAACTCTTCCAAAATACTCCCAAACTTTCTTCTAAATACACCAAAAACACATTCACACATACTCCTCCATATTCTCTTTAGGTAAAAACTTCTTTCCATATTTCTTTACTATCATGTCATGTAACTTTATATGACCATGGTGTGAGTTTCCTAAACTTGTTGTTATGGAATCTACACTATGTTAATGTATTGTTCTTGTTCATGAAAATCCATTTCTCTATTTTTATGTTGCTATTATGTTAATTCTTATCTATATTTAATTAAATATATTTATGTATCTATATATATCCTTTATAGTATATAAGCTTACTTGTTATTTATTTATTTCATGCAATGCAATTTATTTACTTTCATGCTATTTTAAGACTAATATTTTTAGTATTATACATGTCCTTATCAAGTCAAAACAATTTTCTTTTCTTTTCAGAACTAGTCCGTTTCTTAGTTCGAGATTCATGATTCAAAGCTAAGACTCTCAATACTTCACTTATATTATTTTACCATTTATTTTGTTGTTACAATTTTGCTTGTTATTATTCTCATATTCATGCAAAATAAAGATTGTTGTCTAAACCACAAAGTTTAAACTATTGTCACGCCCCAAAGGGTACCCTAAACGCGACAGTCCACCACACTCGATATTTAAACTTAAGTATGGCATCCTTAGTCATCCCATAAGTTTATATATTGAGTGTAAGGTGTACTCACACAACTTTTAGGATCACACTTTGATTCGAGTAGTCTTAAGAAAGCATACATTGCATTAAGAATATAAATCACAACAAGATAAATAGTTAAACTTTACAAAAGCCAAGGGGGCATACCCCCGCCAAAATAATAGGAGTCTACATCGTTTAGCTCCAATTACACATATCTGAATTACATTAAAGAGATTTTCCTAGAAGTCCACGCCTATACTAGGTCCCGACTTCCTCAAAAGCTCTTTAATCCAATATAGTAAACCTGCACAAAGTGTCCTCTCGGAACATCCAAAAATAGGAACACTGCAACAAAAACTATTGGGGTATAAGCTAATGCTTAGTGAGATTCATTTTCCAAGTAACTACTCGACAAGCTAAAATATCTATACAAGCAAGTTATAATTAAGCAACCATATGAATGCACAAGCAATGAGCAAGCAAGCATATGACTTTCCGGTAGTCATAAGTGAATGAATTTACGCCCTCCATTCGGGGTTTGGGGTAGTTCATAAGTCATGCAACTACAATTCCAAAGTTGGTCCATAAGACATGCAACCATAGTCCCAATCTTAAGTGGGGTGGTCCATAAGACATGCAACCACAATTTTTAATGTTGGTCCATAAGTCATGCAACCATAGTTTCATTATTCGAATGGGGTGGTCCATAAGTCATGCAACCCTAGTCCCCTTCATTAAAGACCCGCCCTCCCAGTACACCTTTGTCCCACCAAAGACATACTCGACAATGATATAAGACTCACTACGTGATATGCATGTACAATTTATTCATATAATCATGATATTAATTAGATAATTTAAAAGTGACCATACAATTTCAGACATTCCAAATCTATACTAGCTCATACAAGATTATTACAACAAAGCTTGCCTCGATATACTTATCGTTCATTCATGCAAGTTTAGATCACCATTCAATCACAATTTTATCTTTTCCTAAGTCTAATGCCACTACTACTACAAGCACATCCAAGAGCATAATTAATTGAGAAATGAACTCACTTGTCCATGTAGTGAAAATCCACTAGTCGTAATAGTCCTCGGGAAGTGGTAACCCGTCCTCCAATTCACCTAGGTACAAAGAATACCCTCAATGAGTATCTCTTATGAAGTTCTATTAAACTTAACAATTTTATTTACTAAGTTCGTCAATTTCCGCTAGGTTGAATCCTTAACTTAAAAAGGTCATATCTAACTCATTTTAACTCGGAATTTAGCTTATAATATACCGATTTATACCTACTTCGAAAGAGCTATCTATTTCTAAAGTTAATTCAAACATTTAAGGTCATTTAGGGTCGGAAACATACTGTACAGTAGGGTTGCGAAAATTCCAGATTTGAGCCTTTGTGAAAAATTGCCATATCTACTCTATTTAACTACTTAGACCAATTATTTTAGTCCTAAACTTGCAAGGAGATTATCAAAACAAAATTAAGAGATTACATTATCTAATACCAAACATAAAGTTCAAATGAAACTTCTAAGAATCCATTTTCATAAAACCGAAATTTACAAGTTGAAACTCATTGTCTTGTTTTGAGTAATTCCTTTACTAAAACTTACTTAGTTCAATGAAAATAATTTTCCTATATTATATATTACAAAGCATTCCATTTTCAATATAAAATACTTGTTTTGAGATCAAAAAGAAGGTTTTAAAAATTGGTCTCCCATAATTACGAATTTCCTTTGAAGTTTACAATGAACAAGACCTAAATTTTGTCTTTTACAAAACACTTGATTTAAGCAATACCTTTTAGGAAAACTCATTTAAACTTATGAAAATTCATTCCTTAAGATATCTATACCAAGAGCCCTTATATTTTTGTCTAAATCTTCATTTTAAAGTTGAATGATGGGTTCCAAAAATAGGTCTTGGTCTTGATCCGAATTTTCATAAATTTATTTTGGACATATCTCTTGAGAAAATTCATCAAAACTCATGAAAAACAACCCATTACATATTATATCCTAAGAACCCTTCATTTCTTGAATAAAATCCTCATTTTGAGTTGGAAAACATGTTTTTATTTTGGATCTTTGTCTTGATCCGAAAATACAATTTTTGTTTTTGAAAATAAACTTTGAAAATCAACTTTGATTCTTGTAAGATGAAGCCTTGATGATATACATCCATCAAACCTTCATTTTCTTAACAAAAACTTCCATTTTAAGACTTGAAAGAGGGTTTTTAAAATAGGCATTGACAAGTTACGAATTTTACTTTTTCATTCAACTTGAATCTAAGATCTACTCAATATAAACCATGAAAGCATAAGAAAAACTTAGTAGTAGGCCTTAAACTTCTAGATCTACACATAAACATAACTAAAGCTTGTAAAACTCTAGATCTACAAGTATCACAAAACAAGAAGATAAACAAGCCTTCCATATAACAAAAATACTAAGAACAAAAGAGATCATCATCTAGAGGAGTGTTTCACTTCTTGGCATCATCATCCATAGCCTTTTAAGCTTGTGGAATGTCCTTTGATGCATGAAACATCCATATCATCCTAGAACATCTTATGAGCAAAAGAGGAAAGATTACCTCAAATATTGCAAGAAATATATGGAAGCAAGAAATAAAAATGGGGGCAGCTTGTTTGTGAAGAAGACAAGCCAAAAGAAGAGAAAAGAGAGGGAAAAAGAGAGAGGAAAAATATAGGGTTTGTAAAGATGAAAGAGGGAAGGAATGAGATGTTTAAATAGAGAAAATGTGTGTTAAATAATTTAAAAAAAAAAATAAAACACAGCTGCATGGAGGAGGGGGCTGGCGTGATTTTGTGTGGTGTGAGGGTGGTGTAGTTTGATTTTAATTGTATTTTTGAAAGTGTAACAAGTTGCATCCATTTAACTAAAAGAGACTTTTAAAATATCAAATAAATAATTAAAAATAATGAAAAGTGGCTAATTTTGGGGAATGGGCAGCTGCAATTTTGGGAAATGGAAGTGTAAGAAAAAGCAAAAGAAGACATAATAATGTGTAGTAATGATAATGTATGTGTACTTGAGATATGGGTTGATAAAGTGGCTTTTTGAATAAGAAAATATATAAAATAAATTAAGAAAAATATTTTTATTTAAGTGGCAGAATTTTTATGATTTAAATAAAATAATCAATTAAATTATTTTTAGAAATTTAACAATTAGTTACCGGTAAGAGTAAAATAAGCTTATATGAGCTATAACTGATATTTTTAGAATCCGAAAAATTCTAAACTTGATATTTTTGAAATCCTTATAAAAATACGAGTCTAAAAATATTAAAGATATATTTTTAATTTTCCGAGCCCCGGGACACGCTTTCCAAAGCAGTATCCAAACGGGTTCGAAATAAGCCGAAAATGAACCAATCTGATATTTTTAATAATTCAAATATTATTACGGACTATTCTAAACACTTTAATTATTTTTCGACTCCTCGATTTACGAACTCGGGTTTGTCAGGATCTAAACTGTAGGGTTTTACTCAAGATCGTTGACTTAAGGTCTCCGGTAGACTTTCCGGCTTAAGGTTTAGGCTTAGAAAACAGGGGTTTACAACTATACTTTCTACAAATGAGATTTTTGTCACCAAATGAGGGTGCTAAAAGAAATTTTAAAATTTTAAAATTAATAAAAGGAATCCATTTTTCTCAAAGCCTTAGGAAAACTCATTATAATTTTGGAAATACCGTTATTTTGAAAGATTTTTTCTAAAACCATAACTATAGTAGTGATAGGTTGCTTTCTAAAAATAATGAAGATGATTCCTTGTTACAAAAATGTTTTCCTTAGAAACATAATAAAAAGAAAATATAAGTTTTCAAACTAAGATCAAAATAATAGTCAATGGAAATACATAAGAAACTAATAAGATAAGAGACACTAACATTAAAAAGTTTCAAAAAAAAAAAAAAATAGAGAAACTCATTTTCATGGGAAAAATCACTAAGAAAGTAGTGACACAAACATAAAACACTTTTGAAAACAAAGGAATAAAAACACTCATTTTTAAAGGATTTACAAAAAGAATTTCTTATAAATTATGATTTTTCTAAACTTTTAACTAACATTATTTTTACTAAAGAATTTTTGTTGGACAACAAATACTTGAGCATGTAAAAAATATGAGCTATACATCTATAAAAAGGAATTTCTCAATTATATAGATAACTAAGTATTTACCAAAGCAATTTTTTGATGATTGATGATAGAAACAAATGCTTTTGGGATGGGAAATTTCGTGGTGAACCTAATCACCATTGTTCTGGAGCCTAAATGACCTAGTTTGATGGAAATAGTTTTAGAAATGGATAGATCTTTTCGAATAGGTAGGAGATGGTATATTATATGTGCAATTCCGAGTTAAAATGACCAAGATATGACCATTTTAAGTTAGAATTGCTTTCTACACGAATTTTGACCTTCTTATGATATGGTTTTGTCAAATTTCGAAAAAGCTGTCAAGAAATACTCATTATGAGTATTTTTCTTGACTAGGTGATCCCGAGGAAGAATACTTGTATCCCGAGGATTATTTTGACTAAGTGGATTGTTTGATCAACTCATCCATTTAGAAGAAATATCATCATGACAACATGAGTTTATTTCCTTAAATTGTGTACTTGTTTGTGCTTATAGTATAGATGCATTAGAATTAAGAAAAGACAAAATGCTATGTATGTAAAGTTGTATGGAAGAACACTAAGAATATCGAGGTGGGGGATTGTTTGTAAAGAATTGCTTGTCTTAATATAGAATTTGATATGTCTGAAATTCTATGATCGCTTTAAAAATTGATAATAATGATGCTATGATATTTTAAAAAATTGATTCATGCATACCACGAAGTGAGTCACATTACATGGGGCTATTATCCTTGGTGAAAAGGATAGTCACACGGTCGAAAGCAACACTTGGCGACAATGATCGAAAGCAATTACTTGGCGACATGAAATTAAACTAATGCTTGGTGGTAATCCGAAAGCATGGCTCAACCTGAGTAGACTTAATATGCTTGGCGGTAATAACCAAAAGCATAACTTAACTAAAACTACTTGTTTTGAGATTACTTATCACTAAACCCTGAATGGAGGGCATAAATCCATTCAACATATAGTTCTCGGAAAGCTATATGCCTTGCTTGCTCACGTGTATGTTGCATTTGACTTGAATGCTTAAATAACTTGTTTGAATTTTGTTACTCAAGTATTCACTGATGAACATAATTCTCACTAAGTTTATTAGCATATACCCCTATAGATATCTTTCGCAGTTTAGCTATTTGTGGTTGAGGCCATAGGGACTTTGCAATCAGCTATTTCCTTTTTTGGTTCAGGAATTTTAGATAAAGTTTAGCATTAGTTTAGATATAGACTTCATAAAAAATTTATTGTAATAGAATATAGTTTATTTTGGTGGGGGAATGCCTCTAAGGCTTGTAAGACAATTATTGATGAATGAATGAATATCATGATTTTCATTTCTTAATTTGTTATTGTATCTTCTTAAGCTTCATATTTCAAAGTATGATTCTTTAAATTTGTGAGAGCGCACCTTACACTTAATATCAAAGTTTTCGAGAATGACTAAGCTTGTTATGCTTATACATTAATATTGAGTGTGGCGGACTGTTACATTTAAAGTACCCTTTGGGGCGTGACATTATTATTACTTGTTTAAATTACATTCACCGGCGTCTCTTATTACCGTGTTGCCTGCCTTACATATAATATCGAAACTTTCGTGTGACTAAAGTAGTTATTCTTAAGTCTTAATATTAAACATGGTGGACTGCCATGTTTAGAATATCTCTTGGGGCATGACATACCTAGTATTAGTTACCTCTGGAGTGGATGGCCTACTCATTACTTGGCTACTCATCTTACTATTATCGACTACTATCTTTTGCAAGTCTACAATGGCAGTCACATATTTGTCCAACACAGACTGCTGCTACTTGAACAATTCAGAAAACTACTGCATCACCTTATCATCCTGCTCCTTCAACATTGCTCGTACGGATTCTTCCATTTTTTTAGCTTCTCGAGTTTTCACCATCCACTCCTTCAAATGGCTTTGATGCCACTTGAAGTGAGGGAAACTGAAAATTGTAAATTAATGAATCAATATGGATTTTTCTGAATGCAGATGAAGTTCGTATTCGAGACTTTCAAGGAAACAATGTTTTTTGTATATTTTCATTCATTTTTTTAATGTCATTACAATGTAAAAATATATAATGACAGTTACAACAAAAATATTCTTTGTGCTAGATATGTGACAAGTGGCATTCTACATAATGTACACCAATGTTAATCGTAACAGCTGTTACTATATTTATTTATTCATTGTAACATGATCCTAACTTGAGTATTCCATACTGGACTCATACCCCATAATATTAAGCCTGTTCCTATATAACAATTCTTTTGTTTTTATTCCAGCCGGCCTACTGACATGGTATCCTCTACCAACTTTCACTTCAGTTTCCTTAACATGTTCCAACATTGGAAATATTGAATGCATTTCTGCTAACCCTAGTTTCCCCACTTCACAACATATAATATGTCTGAGCATATGATATGTTTTTTTATGCTTTAAAATAAAACATATAATACATGTAAACAATTATATCATATGTAACATATAAAAATATATATACTATACAAATTTTATTCATAAAATATTTTACATATTACTATAACATATAAATTAAATATATTCTAAATTATGTATAAGAACATGTACAAGTGTTTTATATTACCGTAACATGTAACGTTTATGCCCTAATTTAATACAATATTGCAACAGATAATATATATATTCTATAGAACATATCATGTGTTTATTTAAATAAAAATATATGATAAGCATATGCAAATGCATCCTATGTTATTGTAATATCAAAATTATATTTCATATTCAACATATAATACATATGAACATATGATGTATATATATTATGTTTTAAAATAAAGCATACAATATGCATAAACAAATATATCATATATAACATATAAAAATATATATACTATGCAAATTTCATTCATAAAAAATATATATCCTATATATATTTTATAAAAACTCTATGCAATTGGATCTTTCCTCCATCTTATGCCCATGCCTCACATTTCTTAGTGAGCAAGTACTATTCCTGGCAAGTACTTCTCTTAGTATTAACTAAACGCTTGCAGGCTTCAGATTTTTCTGATTGATAGGTATGCACAGTTTCCATACTTAAAAGATGCAGATTGATCAGGTAATTGCCACCGTGGTGGTTGGGTACATCATGAAAAACACATGATGGCAACGTGTGAGATAATGGCATGAGATTACTATAAGGACTTTATGTTATCTTTGGTATGCCGGAATGGACCTGAAATGGAATTGCAATTCCGACTTTCATTCCATTCCTTACATTTGGATGCACAGTTCAAAAGGGAGTTCGATTCCGCCTTCTCTTCCAACTTCATTAATTGTGTATAGTGTAATTACCCTTTTATCCTATCATATATTTTTATTTACATTTATTACAAGGGAAAATTTTGACAAATATGCTTTATAGCCAATCCATTTCATTCCATTCCATGTAACCCATCCAAATATAGGAATGGATTTGTCATTTCGAAACTCATTCCATTCCACTGGAAACAATTCCTGTGTACCAAACGTGACAGGGTTTAATTGGAAACTTTTTGTGCATCATTAGGTATTGAAAAAAAAGGTACATGGAAATTCTAGTCAATTATGTCTCTCAGTATATTACACCTATTAAGTCATTTATGTATAGTCATATATTATGAAAAATACTAATGGAGAGATTTACTTGATGTAACTGCACAGAAAATCAAGACTTAGACAATTCACTAAGAACATATTTTTTATTGAATTCTAGCATAGTCTTACCAAGCTTAAATAGATCTATAAAACATGGAAGACTTGGTGGAATCTCAACTATAAGACTGACGGCCTTATAAGTATATTGACTTTATTCAAAAAATCAATAATTTTCCTTCAAAAGGACATGAAAGAATTGATTTAAATATCTAGTAAATAATACATAAACCTTAAACTAGATTTAAATTGATATTTACTAAAGAAATTTACACATGAAGCTTTGCTTACTTGAGAAAATAGTCCATGAAAATTGCCGCTATGAGCTTTTATTTGGCCATGAAAATTATTTTTAAATATGAAACTACACTACAATATTACAAAGCAAAAAAAATAAAAAAATAAAAAATCAACAAAATGAACCTCCCTATTATTGCTTCACAATGGGCTCTTACAAATCAATTCAATAGAATTCATCATTAACATTACATAAGAACATATCTGCTTCAAATTTTCCTATGGGACAAAGAGGATTCAACACCCTACTTTTCATAGCATCAAACATAGGAGCAAGTGTATGATGAAAACACCATCTTCACATAACTTTCAACAACCTTAATGTATGACCTGAGAGCATAAATCTTTCATCTTCAGGAACATAAATTAAAGAAAGCACCCAACATCAAATATATAAGATCAATAAATTAGCAATACCACAATCCTTGATAAGAACCTCCTTATATTTTCCCCATGCCATTTCTAGAAACATAAAATGTCTCTACTATGAGAAAATATAACAAGGAATAATGTGGGTCATATAATGCTTAGAAAAAGTCCAAAGTATTTTCTTAACCTTCTTGATTAATTGTAGCAAGACCAAGAACTTTCCACTTGCTTGATGAAGTTGAGGCTTGAATTCATTCTACATGAAATACTCTTGGAATCTTGGAATGACTAGCACATCTAATGAAAGCCCAATTTACACCTTCAAAGAAAGGATGATGCTTAATTGAAACCCATTTTTTCCCTTCTTTCTTTCTTGGATTTGCTGGAAACATGTTGTTGATACTACACAAGATAGTTAGATACAAGAGGGTTTGATACAAGCCAGTAGATTCATCAATAGAAATTTGATGATAAAGAAAGAAAGAAATTTAACATGCCATGATCCTAATAGCAAAAAAATAGTTTCAATGATGAGAGGAATGTTCAAATTACTAGACTAAATACATCTAAATATCTATTCCAATAATTCAAAATTTTGGACAGATAACAACCTAGATCATATTATAGTCAACTCAAAATTGGCAAGTCAACCAAAAGCTCTAAGATAACACACAAAAACATCTATCTAAAATGACTGAAGTTTCTACTCTCCCATCTATTCCAACATATAGAAAGAAGGCAGTACAATCAACAGAGTAACAACCCTTCATATGTACAAATAGGCTATGTAGACTGGGGAAGGGAAAGAAAGAATAGAAACTTTGAGAAGGCAATCTTCATTATTACAGCTAGTATAAAAAGTGTAATAGCATATGAGTAGCCATCATATTGGGCCAAATCCTAGTTGCCTAATTAAATTCACAACAATATTCAAGCAAACTATCCAAATTGGATGATGTGGTGTAGCAAAGCATGGAGATGAGTGGACCAACGGCTAATGACCATGGAAGATACTCTAATTGATTATTGATAATGGTATTAAGAGGTAGCAATGATTGACATAGTGAAAGACATCTGTTGCAATACTAGATATTGCTTGTCTATGACTGATTTGGGCATGTATGTGCTGGCGTTGTATTGCCATGGCAACCAAAATGTCTTATGGTCTACTAATGATCAATTGTGGTTATTTATATTAGTTATCAACCATGAATGCTTCTGACTTATGTTTAGCCACCCAAAATAATTACTAGAAAATTAATCTAAGCAACCTTAAATGGATTTTGCCTACCTTAGAAAAGGAAGTGTAACAAAGAGGAGCAATTATGGTTAGCTATAAACCAGGTTTGATACTGAAAGATGTTAAAATTACTATTGAAAGGCCGATGGGGGAGGTTAACTCCTCTCAAGATTTGGCAAGGAGAGATGGGCTCCATGAGTTAACAATAAAAAAAGAAAGATTGTTTTTGCTTGTCTACATACTACTCAGTGCTAAATACTCATTTTCATGAAAGGGTCGCTTTTGCTTGTCTACATACTACTCAGTGCTAACCACTTATTTTCACGAAAGGGTCGTTATTGCTTGTCTACATACTATTCAGTGCTAACCACTCATTTTCATGAAACGGTCCCAAAAGTTAAGCCTTGAGAAAAGAGAGACCACATAAATAGGGGGAAAAGGCTAAGATTTAGGAACCTAACAGTCTCTATGGTATGATTTAAGCTCTTTAAAACTTATCATTATTCAAATAATTCATTTCAAATTATTTTATCCCTATAAATAACAAGTTGAATATATTGGAGCCAGCTTTTAGCCCTAGGAACCCATAAATTTACTATGAAGATTACAATAACATACAACCAAATATACAAACTACCTGCCAGTTTAGCCTTTGCCCCAAGCATATGCCCTTGGCTAAGGGAGCCCCATTAGTTATCATCAATTAGATCTCTATCTAGCTTACCGTTCAATTCATAAAAGCATCCTATCTCACTATCCATAATTAAATGAAATTAACAAATCATGCAGTTATAAACAACCTAGACATATCCATGATCATAGGAACTATTGTCATTTCCAACTATCATTTCACAACTATTTATTTTCATATAGCAAGACATTCATGTAATGCAAAGGATCTTTTAAGAATCTTAACATTCCTTAAAGCTGTTTGATGGCTAAAGATAAGATAATCACATCACTTCTCAGAAATAATGAATACTAAATGCATGTAAAAATCATTAAAATGAAATTTTTTTGTGACATGAAGTACATCAAAAAAGGAGAAGGTTATTGATTTGCCAGAGATTTGGACCTGGAAAGGTCTAAGACATCATTCATATGCCCATAAAAAGAATAAATAAGTTTATTCATAAGAGAAAACACAATTTTCGTTATAACAATATTATCCAAATTCAATGACTTCCTACATGATGATAATCGCCTTCTTCTTTTTCTATTGGAATAGTAATGTCGAGTAGGTGATATCTTTGAGAGTGAAGAGAAAAATATGTGTGCTATGGAGTAAAGAGATGTCAAAATGTGGGATGGCAACGGTGATTTCTAAAAATGAAGAGAAAAATATGTGTGTTGTGAAGGAAGGAGCAAGGGTAAAGAAGAAAGGATAATTTTGATTCAAAAGAGTGAAAAAAAAAATGGAGGAAGAGAAAAGAAGAAAATAGGGAGAGATAAAAAAATATTTTTTTTTTATTAAAAGGGGTAAAAGAGAGGAAAAGATACGATTATACACAAAATTGATTTTCTTTTTAAGATCAAAGGTTGATAGCGATTATTATGAAATGGATGGTTTAGATTATGACGAGATCAGCCCTGTAAAAAATAACAACAGAACCATAGAAGTCCCCTTTGTTATTAATAGATAGAGGCTCAATATCACCAAACAATCCTTTATTATTGCATTAGTGTAGAAGGTTGAATTTGTGTCTTATATATTACAAGTATTGGTGTCATCATAAATGAAATATGTTAATTGGACATAATTGTACAAAATTGATGGTTAGAAATCCATTAACAAAATCACTACAATGCAATATTTTTAGAAAGCATGTTGAAAAATGGGCATCATAAGAAGCCTTCACATAGAAATGCTATAATTTATTTCATTTACAGTCTAGGGATCAATTATAATATTTTTGAAATTTTCTAGTTTCTATATTGTATAAATTATTAAGTTGAAATTATGTTAATAAGAATTATATTTATTTCATTTACATTCTACGGCTCAATTATAACATTTATGATAATTTTTATTGTTGAATTGTTTAAATTATTAAGTTAAAATTGTATTAAAAAGAATCGTATTTTGTAAAGAGACATAAATTTAAACCATTATTTGTATTTTTATTAACTTATGACTAAATTAGAAATTGATTTTGTTAGACTATGTTATGATAGCGAGATACAATCACCATAACTCTAATTAGTTTTTAGCTTAATGTTGATACAAAATAGTGATATTATTAATGTAATGAAAGCTTAAAATAATGTTATGATGCATATTATATCTATTGTAAATTATTAAAGATCATATATGGGACAAGTGGAAAAATATTAAAAAGTATGACTTAGTATGTGACTTTTGTCAAGAAGAGTTATAACTTTAATTAAGTTGTGACTTTCCTAGTGAGATATTTTAATTAAAGATTTCCATTAATGGTTTATGACAAGTTATGGTCCTTTTTCTAATCTTGTTTTTATATATATAAATGAATAGCATTAAATTATTGATTGATTCTTTTTCACTATTGCTAAATTTGTTATAAATTAAGAGGTTAAAAAAGAAAAATCATAGCCTTGAATAAATAAAGTAGACTAGAAGGATAAAAAGTCTCAAAAAGATAAGGTGTTTTCATTTTTTGATTTTTTTTTTCTTTTTAAAAAGGATAACAATATGATTATGGATTCTATTATATTTATATGAAAACCATAATTGCAACCAACATGGTCTTATGAGTAGTCCTAATATGGGACAAAGTTTAGAATTTTCCTTGTAACAACGTATCCTCAAAGAAATCAAACCTTGGCGAATCTAGAAGGCTAAATTAGCGGTAGACAGATGACAGCCTAAACTTATCTGCTTGGCCAGAAGGGATCTAGTTATTGTGAAACCTGTTTATTGCTCTGCATGAGACATCTCATGATTCTACACGTGTAGTCTACGTTCAAGGGTCTGTTTGTTTTGGCTTTTTTCCGACAGATACAGACACTTTTTCGAACTTTTTACTAATAAATTATTTATCAAGAAATAGATATAGATAAAAAAAAGTTGACAGTTCTCATCAAAAGATCAAATAAAACAAATATAGATAAAATTTAGATGTAAATCGGATATATTTACACATATCATTTTAAAAAAGATACAGATACAGATGAAAAACAGACAATCCAAACAGACCCCAAAATTTCTGGTGGCCAGACTTGGACTTTGATTGAGAGAGCCTATAGACTTGGAGAAAAGAAGATGATGATGATGATGAATACGAGGAAGTTAAGAGGCAAAGCTTGACGAATGTCCACACAGATCCGAACATCCGTCAAAATTAAATTTTGAGGACTAGAGACTTTTCAAAAAATTATTCAATTTACTGCTTAGATGAATTGTATTGGTCAAGTTGTTTGGCATAAAACCACTAAAAATCCCCTTTCGTAGTTCTTAATCCAAGTATGCACACGGATTGTTCAATCATTGCATTATTGAATCATACATGATCTAATTGATTCATTGCGTTATTTGAATCACATATTAACTAATTGATCCTGTCATGTGGATTTTGAGTTCTTTATCCATGTAAATCATTTTTTTTTTAAATTCCAAATATGACACTTAGACCTATGTTTTTTTTTTCCCTGATGTTTCAACCGTCATTGTCTATTATCTAGAAAAGTTCTTTTTGATATATATATATATATATATATTTTCCTGCAATGCAACTTAATCAAGTTATTTATTTCAGATTATATAACATTTATATGATCATCGATATATTAAATAACTAATTAATTCCTTTTATTACCCCATTATTCATCTCCCAGTCGGATGATTCTCTAAGATAACTTAAGCCATATCATGTCATTCTTAAGCTGTCCTTTTAAATAGAGACATGCGCTTGAAGATAATTTATTACTCTTTCGTTTTTTACGAATATGGAATGTGATGTGAAAGAATAATATATATATATATATATATATATATTCTTTTACTCCAAAAACATAACTGGATGTGATTTATATAGTATCCGAAGACAATTTTGAATTTATAATGTCACGCTCCGACCACATGTAATTCTGAAGCATTACATAAAAGGTTGTCTAAAAAGACAACGTTCATTACAACTATTTACTTAAACCTGCCTTAAAAACATTTACAAAAGTTACTCATTAAGAGTATATCACTTGATTATAAAAGTTACATCATCAGTATCTCCATGCCTATACTTTAAAGGAATAGAAAGTTTTTGTTGTTTTAAAATATAAAGTAAACTTACTACTTTACATTTCAAACTATACGTCATAGATAAGCCTTTCACAAAAATTACATCAAGATTTAAAAGTCTAGACAAGGTCTCTTTCCAAAAACAACATCTTATGGCCAAAGTTCCTAGTCGCCTCATTCTTTCCATAAACTCTTTCCAGTTTGTGCCATAACCATTTGATCATAAACTCATCTTCATCAATACCTGTAAATGAAAACATGAGCCAAAGCCCAGTATACAGCAACACAAACAAATAAAAAATGACTATGTTCTTAATCTAATGTAATGCAACAACCATTAAATGATTTTCCAATAATTAAGTGTAGCGAATCAACATTAGAGTTTCAAACTCCGAAACAAAGCCATTGGAAAGCTAGGGATCCTAAGTAAAACATCTATTCAAGGATTAATATAAGTAGTCTAAATACTTATATCACCTATAGATCATCTAAAAATAATAGTTTCATAAAGTTCACAAGCCATTTCTCTTCTTTGCTTAACTTAATCCTTAATGTCACTTATTCAACTAGTCCCATAAATGTGAACTAAATCATATTATTTCCCTTTAAGAATAAATAAACATAATATCGATATCATTAACCCTATCGACTATCTGCTAAATCACTTATAAATGTCATTGAATCATGACAAGGAGTGGCCTAAGTGCCTAACTGCATGCTCGACTTGAAGAGGGTTGTCACTCGTTAGACTGGATTCAATGATATAACCACAAACAATTCAATCACTTTAGGCCATCTTTGCTTATAATCTTTTTAGAGATACCTATCCTAGTAATCAACAATCAAGTTATTGTACTTGAATAAACTAGAATGTCTCATAAAGGATTAGTAACAAACACAACTGAGTAGAAAAATCTCTTAAAAAGAAATCATTTGATATAAGATTTAATATCATTCATAATTAAATGACCAATACCTTATCAAATATCAATTTAAATAAAAAATCATGTTAAATCATAACTTAACTTGTATACATATATCTATATGACACATTCAATTATTCTTAATTTTAAATTATTTTTTTAAAGAGCACGGGCAAATAAATACACTTGCATGTTTTCCCCCCATGTTTCTCTTGTATGAGAGACATGATAAAAACAACTCGTCATATTTCCATCGTGCTTTGTTCATGGATTGGAACTTAGAGAGAACACGAGGTGATAAGGCATGTCGTGTTCCATTGTACTTTTCCTTGAGTTAGCAACCAAAGAGAAACATGATGTAATATGACAAGTCATGTTTACTCCATGTTTTGTTGAGATGTCAAGCACTTCGACGGTTAGGGAGAAGCATGGTGTAATAGAAGTAATTATGTTCTAATAGTGTATCATTGAGAAATCAATTCCTTAAGAACCAAAGAGAAACATGGTGAGATAAGAGTGACGATGTTCCAACTATGATGTCCTAGAATTTCATTCCATAAATACACAATGAGAAGCATAGTGGAATTAGGCTTCTTGCGTATCCCTTGTGTTTCTTCTCAAGTAGCTTAATTTTCAAATCATAGTAAGATGTGTGACTAGATTAATCACCCCATGTTCTATGTTGAAAAACAAAGTATGCAGATTTTGACACTTAAACATCATGTTTTTGTTTCAACTAGCTTACATACACTCACCACACATACTTAGTAACATCATGTACACATAGACTCAACATTTACTTCATTCACAACATCCATAACTTCCATTTCAACATTGGAGCATCACATCAACCATACCAATTCACTTATCTACCAAAACAATTACAACAACTTTCATTACTCTACCTTTACATGTTCTCAAGAGGCCAAATTATATAACATTATTTATTTAGAACCACAAGTGAAACACATTGATTATTCAAATATATTTGGATGATATTGTGTTTGGAGCTACTAGCATGACCCATGTAAATAAATTTGTTAAGTGCATGAAGGGTGAGTTTCAGATGAGTATGATAGGGGAACTCAATTACTTCTTAGGTCTCCAAGTAAAACAAATAAAAAATGAAACCTTCATCAATCAATCAAAATACACTGAGGAGTTACTAAAGAGATTTAAAATGGAAAATTATAAAACAAGACTCACACCCATGAGCACACGCATAAAACTTGATAAAGACGACAATGGCAAAAATGTATGTGAAAAGTTGTATGGAATGGGTTTCAGACCTGATATCATGTTCTTAGTATGTTTATGTGCATGGTTTTAATTTTGCTCAAAAGAATCTCACTTAAGTGTGGTAAAATGCATCTTCAAGTATCTTGCAAGCACTATTGAAATTGGCTTGTAGTATCCAAAGTTTACTTCCTTTAATCTTGTTAGATACTCCGATGTCTACTTTGCTAAAAGCAAAGTTGACTAGAAAAGTACAAACGATACATGCCATTTTCTTTACAATTCCTTAATATCTTAGCATCCAAGAAACAAGTTTCAGTTGAATTTTCAATCAGTGAGGTCAAATATGTAGCAACCGATAGTTGTTGTGCCTAAGTTTTGTAGATGAAATAAACCTTGCAAGACTATGGACTTGAATATGATCATGTTCCGATTTGTTGTTATAACACCAGTGCTATCAACTTAAAGAAAAACCCCATCCAATGATCAAGGACAAAGCATATCAAAATTTGGCATCATTTCATTAGAGATCATATCTTAAAGAATGATATAAACTTAGAATTTTTTGACATAAACAATTAAATTGTGGATATTTTTACAAAACCATTGAGTGAGGATTGGTTTTACACTTTGTGTAGAGAATTGGACATAATCATGCAAGATGAATGTAAGGTATTAAAGAATCGAGACAGTGGTCTTTAAGCTCAATGAATCATTTTCTAAAACACCTCATTCGAGACATGAGTCTAGGGTCAAGAAACTTGTGAACAGAACTTTATCCTCACATGAATCTTTTAACCCACTTTATGGAATAGAGTATGCAATTCTTTTAACCTTTCTTGTATATATGACTCAGTTTATGTAAGAAAAATTGCCCAACTTTCATCTTTTCACATCAGTTTAACTCCTTAAATTGTTCTAAGACATGCACAATGTGTAATGCCCTAAAATAAGGCATTACAATCCGCCACGCGTCCTCTCTTGAATAGGACATGCTAAGGCTCTAATATCCACAAATTTTCAAATATCACTTGTAAACACAAATAAAGTATCTCATAAGGTACTCAACACAACCTGTATAACCTGGAATATAGCTTCTGAATAAACTTCTAATTTAAAACAATCATACAAGTTGGCAATACTAGGCCAACTAAACCAAACCACCAATTCATAATGAAAACCTTCTTTACAACCTATAACTTCCTACAACATAAAATCCTAAAGCTTTCACATAAAACATAAACAGATAATTTACAAGTCTTCAATATATCTAAATACTTCTCTCCTTCCATGAACTTGTAAACTGCAAATCTAACTCTCAACTAGGTAGTCAGGTCTATTATCGTCGTCCCCCTTATCAAAGATCATATCATAGCCCGAAAGATCATATACAATTTCTTCATCACCTGTACCTGAAATTTTAAAAAGTGAGCTGTGAAGCCCAATACGATAACTCCAATCCTTTAAAGCAAATGCAAATGACCACGCAACAAATATATATATATATATATATCAAATGCACTTAGTCTAATGTAAGCAATCAGTTTGTTATCTTTTTATAGTCAACAAATCAACATAGTTCGAAACTATGTATACTCTAGTCCTGAACTCGAAGTAACTGGGACTCCTCTTTAAAAACAACCAACTCTTTGAAAATAAAGTAATTATATACATATATGGATGAGTGGGTACTCCCCAAACATCCCTGTTTCCGCCTAATTCTATCGAAATCATCTCTATGCACGAGTCTACTCGAGACAACCTCACACATAGATCATCAAGGTGCCTCACAGTATCACTATCTGCCAGGTCTTTACTGGTCAAAGCCAAACACAACCAAGCAAACAATTATTAAACCGAATAGAATTAAGTTCATTATAAAGTTCTATCCATACAACCAATCAAGTAATACTAAACTTACAAGCAAAACACAAGAAGGAGGGATTGGTTGTACCTTTCCCAATTCCAGGAACAATCTCTCCAAACCCACAAATCCCTTATGAACAACAACACAAAATCTCCAAATCTCCTAATATACAAAATATAACAGAAATAGAAATATGTAAATCCTCAACCCATTCAAACCTTAACTTATCAAAATCTCTAAAAACCCTAACCTGATATGAGAAACACCAAATCTAAACTTCTTCTTTGATCGACTTCCACAAAATCCAACAAGAACAACTTTTCTTCTCAAAACCCTAATTTATAAATTAAAAATTTCAGACAATCCATTATCATCATAAATCCCTTGTTAATTCTAAGATAAAGAGGATGAAACTTACTTTGATTGGTCTCAATTCTTGATAATTCACCAAATGATAGGATCTTTTCAAAACCCAAACCCTAGGTTTCATAAATAGACAAAACCCTAAATCATAAAATCATTCTCTTTATTTTAAATCTATGATGAGATGATATGCTTACTTTATTCGAATCTTAATCCTTGCTTGTTTTCCCGAAAGATTGGATATTGATCAAAACTAGGGTTTCCCAGAAAAATCCCTTCAAAAATCCCTTCAAAATCCAAACAAAACCCTAAGGAAACGAAACGATATACAAAGAATTTTGATAGATAAAGGCAAGATTACTTACTCTTGATCCAAATCTAATCTCCCTTGATCTTGTTCTTAAAAAAACTCAAAAACTCCCAATTATCTCTCTCTGGTCGAAGGAAGGAGGTTACAAATGAAAAACACGAACCCTAGGATCTCTTATATAGGAAACACTTCGGACAGGAAAGGCTGGCACTTACACCAGCAGCCTATGTCCTTACGCCGGCTTTCACAAATTTCATAAAAGACCTAAATCTTTACACCGATGGCTTTCACATATAGGGCGGCGGCCTAGAGACCAATTTTCCTTTGTCAAAAGCTATTCTTCAAACATCTCTAGGTCATAGAAAAAAAAAAAACATCAAGTCAATACTAAAGTGGATCATAAAACCGTCTTATTTTTCAAGATATGACAACTTTTTCCCATTATCATAATTTATTGAAGATTTACTATTTTTAAAGACTTGTTGACCATCATCAATGTGAGGGATGATTATTATATATCTCATTTGTAAACCCCGGAAATCCTCAGTAGCTAGAAAACCCCAGGAGTTGGAAACGAAACCCTAATCCGATCAGATTAAGTTTAGTGAATGGAGCCTAGGAACCCTAAATCCGGCTTTCCTTCGGTTTCATAGTAAAATAAATATTTGGAGTAAATGAATTTGAATTATTGTTCCAAAGTACATTTCAAACCTTTAAAGTTTAAATTCGGGAATTTTTCAATTCCGGGCCTTCCCGAGCCCAATTACGAAAAGCGTGCCCCGGGCCACGGATTCAGAAAAATATTCCGGAATATTCATTAGAACCGTAATTTTATAAGGATTCCAAAAATATCAATTTCATAATTTTCCGAGCTATAAAGATTACAGTTATAGCTTTTCCCGTGTTTTCGGAACAACCGGTAAAGTAGATGTCTTGTCTACTATTCACAAGTACAACCTACACTACACACTACCCATACCCTATTCTTACATCCTTACAACTACTCATTTCAATTTTCTTTTCCAAGAAAATTTGTCTCTAAATAATTATACATTTATTACATTTTCATTTACTAAATTACAAAAAAATCAAATTTTAAAACACACACACATCCACAGGATGTGGCCGGCGCCCTCCCTCTTGCTCCCCTCTCATTGATTATTTTACTTCTTTTTATTAACTAAACCCTAATTTCCTTAGTATATATACTAAATGTTCTCTCTCTCTCTCATTTTCTTCTCATTTTAACTTTTGAAAAGAGAAAAACACTCTCTTTTTTTTCCTTTGTGCCGTGAGTTTCTTCCCCTCCCCATCCTCACTTTCCAACTTTGTTTCTTCTTCTTTCCTCCTTCAAGACTCTTTGGTATGTATATTTAGGCTTTGTTTCCTAAATCTTGTTATGGCAAGAGTATTCTTGTGTGTTTTCTCATCTAAATCCCAATGAGCATGAGCAAGGGACATGAAAACACTACTACAAGAATCTCAAGCCATCTCAAGAAGTGGATCTAGTGTTTAGATGAGCTTATGTTAGAATATCACTTGTTCATGCATGTAAAGTAGTGATCTTGCATATATATTGTTATTCATGCCATGAGATCCATGATTTATGCATCATACTTAGTAGATCTAAAGTTTAGATACCCACATTGTCATTTACATGTATGATCATAGAGTTATTTTCATTTTCATGCATTGATGACCATAAAAATGTAGTCTTGTATGTATAGAGAGTTGAGTAGATATTCATATATAGAAGGCAAAACATTGAAAAAGGAAGGACTTTGTTAATATGAAAGTTGAAAATTCGGATGAAATGGAAACCCTACCCTAAAGACCTCCAAAATCATTTTAAACTATATTTCATAAGAAAAATGAAGGGTATGTGTAATAGACATGTTGAAGGAATTATTTTCATGAGTTTAGATGAGTTTAGGCATAATAAAATAAGGAAAACAAGAGGTGAAGTTAGAATGAAAATGTTGACTTTAATGTGTAGTCAAATTCGTAACTTTGTGTAATGCCTAATAAACACTTAGTATTTAAGTCTAAAATGGATATTTTATAAGCTAAATGAAGTCCTTAGATAATGTATACATTGAAGCCCAATTTTTAATGCATTAGACTAGATTTCCCTTAAGAAAAATGTAAGAAAAGAAAATTTGGAAAATTCGGATTTTTACAAATAGCTTTTGAAAACATGTTTACCAAATGAAAAATGTGAATTTTTGTGCATGAATGGAGGCCATGACTATTATAGACTTTGAGAACCTATTTTTAGTTAAATAATAAGTAGATTACAAGATTAAAAACCAAAGAAACCCTAAGGAGTATAATGTGGGAAAATAACTTCTTAGAATTAGCCTTTATGAAACTTTCCCCAACACTTAGGAGTTCCTAAAAGTTTATTACTACAAAAATCATCATGACCATGCACATATTGAGTTCATTACATGGCATACACATTAGTAGTTCATTCCTAAATCATTCATGCATGAATCACTAACTAGGAACATTTCTTATCAAAAGCAAAGCACATTTTCAAAGTTGGATCAATTGCGGGACAGAACTGATCCCACTGTTCCGTGACCCTATTATTTTCAAAACTTGGATTTAATACTTGAATTAGATAGATCTTTCGAAGTAGATGAAGATCGATATAAAGTTTGCGAAATTCCGAGTTAAAATGACCAAGTTATGGCCGTTTTAAGTCGGAACTTCCAAATATAGCGAGAAATCCGAATTCAACTAGTCTAGATGTATAGTTTGATTTAATTACATGGTGAGAATCTCATAGGGATTATTCTTGATTGGTAGGTGATTCCGAGCAGGACGACTCTCTACCACCCGATTATTATATATTAAGGAGTTTGGTGACCCATGGCCGAGTGAGTTACTTCCACTCTCAATTAATGCTTGTGAATGTAATGTAGTGGCACTAGTGATGTAGGCAAAGATAAAAGAATTGTACAAGCATGATGGGGTATGTGGGAATTATTTATGTTGTGAATTGTTGATATGTGAAATGGAGCTTAAGGCATATCGAAACCGGGTGTTAAGATATTGATTGTTTATTTAGAATCATATGATGAATGTCTGCGTATACTTGTTGGTCACTTAAAAGAATCGAATTAATGACTATTCGACTCCGACTATAAACTGAGTTCATTCATGTCACAATGGGGTTGGAGCATTTGCATTGGTTGGTTTTTCGTGACCCATAAAACGAATGTGAGGTTAATCGTGATCCATAAAACGAATGTGAGGTTAATCGTGATCCATAAAACGAGCTTTTAATCAGTTGACCGTGAGCTTAAACGGCGTCGTACCGCAGGATTCGTTAATCTGCTAACCCGGGATGGAGGGCGCAAGTCCATCCACATATGATTTCCGGTTGGTCATATGTTTGTTGATTTCATTTGTATGGTGCATACACTTGCTTGAATAATCACTTGCTTGAATGATTGTATCAATTGCGTTATGGAAGTATTACTCACTAAGCTAGTTAGCTTACGCCCCGATAGTGTTTATCTTTTGCAGCATGAGTTTATATGGCTTAGGCCAAGACAAGCCACAGCGCAGGTACCGGAGATAGGAGTTTCCCATAGAAGTTTGATTCATTTCTTTTGTATAGACTTCCATTGGAAACTAAGGACTCTGGATGACTGTAATAGACTGTTATTCTTTTGCGGGGGAATGCCCCTTAGATTTTGTAAACCTTAAAATTTATGCGTTTTGATTTATTATCTATGGCTAATGAATGCCTTGTTAAACTGTTTAAACTCCATTTGTTGAAGTATTCTATTGTCGTAAGGGAACGCTTTACATCTACTTAAGACTTCCGAAGGCCCCGGTTAGGGAACTCGAGAGTCTTACTTAGTATGTGGCGGACTGTTACGTTTAGGATACCCTACGGGGCGTGACAGTTTAAGTTGGTATCAGAGCACTAGGTTATAAAACAAGACAATAGAATTAAAATAAACGGACCTAGAAATCTAATTACTAGGTTAAATGGAGTTAAAAACGTTTTCTTGCTGAGTCTAATTAGTAGTATTGTTTGATGTAGGTCTCTCTGGGTGAGACTAGGGAAAGGGCAAGGAATTTTACAAAAGAAATGATGAAACATGGTAGAATATAGACTGAGGCTAAGAGAACTGTGTGAAGATTTTGCCTTAGCCCGACATCCCCGGACCCTAGGGGAAATGTACAGGTTATGGAAGGATGGGCTGAGATATACCAGATGGGCTTCAGTAGTGGATCAATTGAGTTATGATCCTATGGGAAGAAGGAGCTGGACGAAGTTAGAGACATCTATACATTAGAGAGGATCATGGTTGATTACGGGCGTGAGCCCATGACAAGAGAAGCCACGTTTATCTTGAAAAGTGGAGGAAACCGAACCCCTCCAGATTTTAGGGTATGGATCCCCATAGGGCCCTATATGTTTATGCTCATGATAACTTATTGATCACCATGACTGGAACATAGCTGATGCATGGAATCATATCACCTGGCATGCAATCTATCTGGACATCCTCCCCCCGTGTAATGCTCCACCTCCAGCTATGGATATAGGTATGCAGCTGAATGGAGCACCTGTGATTGAAGAGGAAGAAGAAGAGGAGGAGGAGGAGGATCCCGAGGAGGATCCGAACTGGGAACAAAACGAGGTGCCTAGGACCCCTACCCCGCCTGTTGAACCAGAAGTGCAGGTAAACCCAGAACCCGATCAAATTATATGGGATTTTAACCGGATGTTGGAGATACCAGAGAGTGGGAGGGTAGAACCCGAGGTAGATTCCAGGCTATGGAGAGATGTGTATGTGGAGGGTGAGAACCCACCTGTGCTTGACCTAGCAGTAGTAGAACCCGAGGCCCCAGTGCCTATGGAGACAGAGAATGTGGCAGATGAGCCTGTGAGAGAACCTGAAGTAGAGGTGAACCGCCTAGGTGAGCCCGAGATAAGAGGTGAGGAGGAAGAAGTAAGCCCGCATGAGGGGCAAGGGACTGAAGAAGAAGAAGAAGAGGAAGAAAGTGAGGATCAGGAGCCTCTAGTTCGACCCGCTAGGAAGCGGAGGATGACCACCAGGGAGTATCTTAGCTTGTTCGTCCGACAGGACGATGGTGGTTCTACCAGCAGGGACGACTTCCTAGCCCGACCCCCGACAGCTCTAGTGATGATTAGAGACCGGGATGTTAGCTAACCCATAAAGTCCAAGCGGAATCCTGATTTTCTTATTTTGTAGTAGGCAATGCGGGATGCCAAATTGCCTTAGGATTTCAGGATAGTTAGTGTTTTGTTGTTCTTTTTCCCTGTATTTTGTCATGTTTTCGGGAATAGGGAAATTGATTAGAATAGGAAGGAAGCTTAGCTAGCCAAATTTTGGGAACTAAAAGTTGATGTAATATTTGTATGGCTCGCTAAAGAAATGAAAAGGATCACTTTTGTTTTAAAGAAATGGATTGTGAAAAGCACGCATTCTAGTCTTGATATAAGAGAACATTAACTGCATATAGATTGCATAAGCATCACTCATTCGCATTATTGTGGTGAAATATCAATTAGTTACATTATGTGTGGATTCTCTATTTCCCTTGTGGTTCTTTTAATTATTCCTTATTTTCTTTTATGGATTGATATTTTGACTCATCTTATGACTTTATGGAGTTATGTACACTTTTTCCTTCTGAGTTTAAATTTCAGATTTGCAACTTCTGAGCTTGTTATTAATCCTATTCCTTTGAAACCTAAAAACCCTAATATGCTAAAACTCCATTAAACATTGTGTAAACAGACGTAACCGACGAACTCGGAACCAAGGACAAGGGTCTAATCCTAATGAAGCCGATCAACCGGCTATACAACAACCTGACCCCCAAGGAGTAGCACCCCAAAACCAACAGGGCGATGTACTAAATGCGATTGGGCAATTGGCCAATCTCTAACACCTTCATCAGAATCAAAATCCAGTACAGAACCCACCCCAAGTCAGAGTGCTCGGGATTCAGCACCACATCCGCCGCCCGCAGATCATCGGGAAATGACTGCGGAGGCACCTGCTCCACAGAGGAGCACTCCTATAATGTGCGGTTGCCGCCACCCCCGCCATACAGGAGACCCCACCGAAGCTCTTTACCGGACTTCATTAAGAGCAACAGGTACTTTGATGGGGCATTCGGTAAGCCGGATGAAGCTGAGGATTGGCTGGCCCAAGTGGAACGTTCTTTTGCTGCATACGAGATTCCACCTTACTTGCAGCTAGATATGGGACGTATATGTTAAGATACAATGCTCGAGTCTGGTGGGACTCCAAGAGAAGGAATTTGACTCCCCGGCCACCTGGGAAACCTTCCGCCGGGAATTCTTGAATAATTACTTTCCCTCTAGCTTGAGGGTGAAGTATAGTGCGGACTTCCTTCATGTAAAGCAGAAAGGGAGAACGGTAGAGCAATATGAAACTGAATTTGTTCACCTGCTGCATATGCCCCTGAATCTTTCAGGGATAGTGAGGAATTAAAGAAGCAGGTATTTCTGGGAGGCTTGGACGAGAACTACGAATCAAGCTAGAAGAGTTGGAGTAAGAACCTATCCCGAGATGGTAGAAAAGGCTCGAGTCATTGAAGGGGCTAGGAAAAGAAGTATCAGGAGCCCGAAAAGAGAGTATTCGGGAAGAGGCCGTTTGATGCCTCGAGCTCAGGTTCAAGGTAAACGGTACAGGCCGTACCAAGGGTTTAAAGAGGAGTCTAGCAGCAAGCCAACCCATTCAAAGCCAACGTCACATGTTGGAATGTAAGGGGACACATGCACCTAGGCAATGCCCAGTTGAGAAACAAGTGCTATTTTTGTGGCGATGCTGGCCACATGGTTTTTACATGCCCAAAGAAGCTGGCAGTAACTTGCTTTATTTGCAAAGAGAAAGGGCACTTAGCTTCCGAGTGTTCACAGCGAAAGAGTGTGCCACCCGACCCTTCGGAGCCTCGAGCAATACCAACCCTTGAGGTCTGGTAACAAGAGCGGAAGTCGAGCAGCTTCCGCGATGCACGGGATGAGGCTGTACAATTTAGAAGGCCAATGGATGGTGGAAGAAGACGAAGATGAGGACGTAGAGTTGGCAGCTTTGGATCAAGCGAGAGTTTGATGGTGGCCTGGTGACAGGTTAGTAACAGAAACCCTCCTAAGTTGAAATTAAGTTGTTTAAATTGATATTGTTTAAATGAAATTTATATATTATGGAAAGCTGGAAGTAGAGACCCTATGGATAGCCTTACGATATTTTAAGGTTCATATGTGATGGGTGTTTGTGACCTCAGGACATATACAAGTAAATAACGTGGAAGCCTATGCCTTGTTTGACACGGGAGCGACCCACTCGTTCATCAATATGTTTGGCAACCGACTCGGATTGCCCATAGCCACAACCATGGTTAGCTTGAGGATTAAGACCCCCACGGGGAGCGTGGTGTCAACCCGAGATCTAATAAAAGACTGTCCATTGGAAATCCATGATCACACTCCAAAAGTGATCTAATTGTGCTGGAAATGAATAAATACGAAGTTATCCTCGGGATGAATTGGTTAAGTAAAGTAAAGGCAATAGTGGATTGCCAAAAGAGGACTGTATGTTTTTATGATCAATCGGGAGAAAAAGTAGAATTTATGGGAGAGGCCTTAGTCCCAAGAAGGATTGATCTAAGCTCGTTCGAGCTGATGATGGAGGATGAGGAAATGATACCGATTGAGGACGTCTTGGATGAAGGGGAAAACCGTGAGGAAAAGAATATTCCAGTGGTGAATGAATACTTGGATGTGTTCCCAGAAATTTTGCCGGGATTACCGCCAAGAGAGAAATCGACTTTGAGATTGTGTTGGCTCCAAACCGAACCAATATCTAAAGCGCCATACCGGATGGCACCGGCTGAGTTGAAGGAGTTAAAGACGCAGTTACAAGAACTTCTGGACCAGAAATTTATAAGACCAAGTGTGTCGCCATGGGGCGCACCCGTCTTGTTTGTGAAGAAGAAGGACGGATCGATGAGGTTGTGTATTGACTACCGGGAATTGAATAAGGTGACTGTCAAAAATCGATATCCCTTACCAAGAATCGACGATTTATTTGACCAGCTACAAGGAGCTTGTGTGTTCTCACGTATTGACTTACGTTCAGGGTATCATCAGCTAAGGATTAAGCCTGAGGATGTGCCTAAGACAGCTTTTCGTACTCGTTATGGGCACTACGAGTTTTTGGTAATGTCATTTGGACTGACTAATGCACCGGCTGCATTTATGGACTTAATGAATAGAGTCTATAAGCCGCTTTTGGATAAATGTGTGATAGTCTTTATAGACGACATCCTCATATATTCAAAGACCGAGAGCAACATGAGGAGCATCTCCGTTTGGCATTGCAAACCTTACGAGATAACAAGCTGTACGCCAAGCTGTCCAAGTGTGACTTTTGGTTAGACGGATATCCTTCCTCGGACATGTGGTAACGGGTGATGGGATATCAGTTGATCCCGAAAAGATCAAGGCAATAGTGGATTGGAAGCCACCACAAACCGTTACTGAAGTGAGGAGTTTCTTGGGATTGGCTGGCTACTATCGCAAATTTGTGAAGGATTTTTCTAAGATAGCTAAGCCGTTGACTCAATTGACTCAAAAGAACGAAAAATTCATTTGGACAGACAAGAGAGAACAAAGTTTCCAGGAACTAAAGCGACGACTGGTCTCGGCACCGATTTTGGTTTTACCAGATCCGGAAAAGTCTTACACGGTACATAGTGATGCTTCGAGAAATGGTCTTGGATGCGTCTTGATGCAAGAACGGAAGGTCATTGCGTATGCTCTCGGCAATTGAGACCGCATGAGCAGAACTACCCTACGCATGACTTGGAGCTAGCTGCAGTTGTCTTTGCCTTGAAGTTATGGCGACATTATCTGTATGGACAACGGTGTGAGATATACACAGATCATAAAAGCCTTAAATACCTGTTCACACAGAAGGAGTTGAACATGCGGCAAAGGAGGTGGCTGGAATTAATAAAAGATTATGACCTGGGATAAATTACTGTCCAGGAAGAGTGAATGCAGTCGCGGACGCCCTAAGTCGGAAGAATCATGGAGAGGTAGCCGCTTTGATTACAAGCCAGAAGGAGTTGATTAAGGAATTTGAGAAGTTAAGGATCGAGTTCAGATCAAAGTGCTGAGCTGGAGATATCTAACTTGGTGCTGGAACCAACCCTCGTGGAAAGAATCAAAGAAGCACAAGGTACGACGAGGTGATACAAAGATAAAAAGGGAAACCCAAGGGGAAAGTACCTTGACTTTGCCGTGGATGAGGAAGACGTGATCCGGATGAACGGAAGGCTGTGCGTACCAGAGGATGAGGAGTTGAAGAAGGAGATAATGGTGAAGCACATAACTCCGGGTATACCATGCATCCGGGAGGCACCAAAATGTACCAGATTTGAAAAGTTGCTATTGGTGGAATGGGATGAAGCGAGATGTGGCAGATTATGTAATGAAGTGCGCAGTATGCCAACAGTGAAGGTAGAGCACCAGAGACCGGGCGGAATGCTAAAGCCCTTACCTATTCCTGAATGGAAGTGGGATCAAATATCCATGGATTTTGTTTGTGGCTTTCCCAAGACTCCATCGGGTTGTGATGCAATATGGGTAATAGTGGATCGGTTAACTAAGTCGGCGCATTTCCTACCCATAAATATGACCTATTCAATGGAAAGTTAGCCAAGATTATATCAGAGAGATCGTAAGATTACATGGCATACCTGCAGGGATCATCTGATAGAGACCCGAGATTTGTGTCCAAGTTTTGGACAAGCTTGCAGAAGAGCTTGGGTACTAAATTGCATTTCAGTACGGCTTACCATCCCCAGACCGACGGACAGTCTGAGCGGACGATCCAAACCCTGAAGACATGTTAAGGGCATGTGCCCTGGAATTCAAAGGGAGTTGGGATAATCATGTTCACCTAATCGAGTTTGCCTATAATAACAGCTATCACTCCACTATCCAGATGCCCCGTATGAAGCTTATATGGACGGCGTTGTAGGTCCCCTTTGTTTTGGGATGAGGTGGAAAAGGTAGCAATTGGGCCGGAATTGGTACAGGAAGCCGCGGATAAGTGAGGTTGATTCAGCGGAAAGATGAAGGAAGCCCAGGATCGACAAAAGAGCTGGGCAGACTTGAAAAGACGGGAGCTTGAATTTAAAGTGGGTGATCATGTGTACCTGAAGATAAACCCGATCAAAAGTATCAAGAGGATGCGTACAAGGGAAATTAAGCCCGAGATACATTGGACCTTTTGAGATTTGGAAAGAGTCGGAGACCTGGCGTATCGGCTAGCCCTACCACCTAATTTGTCCGGGATTCACAATGTGTTTCATGTGTCAGTCTTGAGGAGATATATGGCCGACCCAGAGAGGATTCTGGAATTGGAGCCAATCCAGTTGAAGGAAAACCTGACATATGAAGAACACCCAGTAAAGATATTGGATAAGAAAACTCAAAGGCTACGAACAAAGACATTCACTACGTGAAAGTATTATGGAGGAATCATGCCTTTGAAGAAGCAACCTGGGAAGCGGAGGATGAAATCCGGAGAAAGTACCCCGAGATATTTGAAGGACAAGGTACGTCAGTTCCGTTTTGAGGACAAAACTTTATTTAAGGTGGGGAGGTTGTAAACCCCGGAATTCTCAGTAGCTAGAAAACCCCAGGAGTTGGAACGAAACCCTAATCCGATCAGATTGAGTTTAGTGAATGGAGCCTAGGAACCCTAAATCCGGCTTTCCTTCGGTTTCATAGTAAAATAAATATTTGGAGTAAATGAATTTGAATTGTTGTTCCAAAGTACATTTCAAACCTTTGAAAGTTTTAAATTCGGGAATTTTTCAATTCCGGGCCTTCCCGAGCCCAATTACGGAAAAGCGTGCCCCGGGCCACGGATTCAGAAAAATATTCCGGAATATTCATTAGAACCGTAATTTTATAAGGATTCCAAAAATATCAATTTCATAATTTTCCGAGCTATAAAGATTACAGTTATAGCTTTTCCCGTGTTTTCGGAACAACCGGTAAAGTAGATGTCTTGTCTACTATTCACAAGTACAACCTACACTACACACTACCCATACCCTATTCTTACATCCTTACAACTACTCATTTCAATTTTCTTTTCCAAGAAATTTGTCTTAAATAATTATTACATTTATTACATTTTCATTTACTAAATTACAAAAAAATCAAATTTTAAACACACACACACCACATGATGTGGCCGGCGCCCCTCCCTCTTTCCCCCTCAATTGATTATTTTACTTCTTTTTATTAACTAAACCCTAATTCCTTAGTATATATACTAAATGTTCTCTCTCTCTCTTTTTCTTCTCATTTTAACTTTTGAAAAAGAGAAAAACTCTCTTTTTTTCCTTTGTGCCGTGAGTTCTTCCCTCCCCATCCTCACTTTCCAACTTTGTTTCTTCTTCTTTCCTCCTTCAAGACTCTTTGGTATGTATATTTAGCTTTGTTCCTAAATCTTGTTATGGCAAGTATTCTTGTGTGTTTTCTCATTAAATCCCAATGAGCTGAGCAAGGGACATGAAAACACACTACAAGAATCTCAAGCCATCTCAAGAAGTGGATCTAGTGTTTAGATGAGCTTATGTTAGAATATCAACTTGTTCATGCATGTAAAGTAGTGATCTTGCATATATATTGTTATTCATGCCATGAGATCCATGATTTATGCATCATACTTAGTAGATCTAAAGTTTAGTACCCACATTGTCATTTACATGTATGATCATAGAGTTATTTTCATTTTCATGCATTGATGACCATAAAAATGTAGTCTTGTTCATATGTATAGAGATAGATAGATATTCATATATAGAAGGCAAAACATTGAAAAAGGAAGACTTTGTTAATATGAAAGTTGAAAATTCGGATGAAATGGAAACCCTACCTAAAGACCTCCAAAATCATTTTTAAACTATATTTCATAAGAAAAATGAAGGGTATGTGTAATAGACATGTTGAAGGAATTATTTTCATGAGTTTAGATGAGTTTAGGCATAATAAAAATAAGGAAAACAAGAGGTGAAGTTAGAATGAAAAGTGTTGACTTTAAGTGTGTAGTCAAATTCGTAACTTTGTGATGCCTAATTAAACACTTAGTATTTAAGTCTAAAATGGATATTTTATAAGCTAAATGAGTCCTTAGATAATGTATACATTGAAGCTCCAATTTTTAATGCATTAGACTAGATTTCCCTTAAGAAAAATGTAAGAAAAGAAAATTTGGAAAATTCGGATTTTTACAAATAGCTTATTTGAAAACATGTTTACCAAATGAAAAATGTGAATTTTGTGCATGAATGGAGGCCATGACTATTATAGACTTTGAGAACCTATTTTAGTTAAATAATAAGTAGATTACAAGATTAAAAACCAAAGAAACCCTAAGGAGTATAATGTGGGAAATAACTTCTTAGAATTAGCCTTTATGAAACTTTCCCCAACACTTAGGAGTTCCTAAAAGTTTATTACTACAAAATCATCATGACCATGCACATATTGAGTTCATTACATAGCATACACATTAGTAGTTCATTCCTAAATCATTCATGCATGAATCACTAACTAGGAACATTTCTTATCAAAAGCAAAGCACATTTTCAAAGTTGGATCAATTGCGGAACAGAACTGATCCCACTGTTCCGTGACCCTATTATTTTCAAAACTTGGATTTAATACTTGAATTAGATAGATCTTTCGAAGTAGATGAAGATCGATATAAAGTTTGCGAAATTCCGAGTTAAAATGACCAAGTTATGGCCGTTTTAAGTCGGAACTTCCAAAATAGCGAGAAATCCGAATTCAACTAGTCTAGATGTATAGTTTGATTTAATTACATGGTGAGAATCTCATAGGGATTATTCTTGATTGGTAGGTGATTCCGAGCAGGACGACTCTCTACCACCCGATTATTATTATTAAGGAGTTTGGTGACCCATGGCCCGAGTGAGTTACTTCCACTCTCAATTAATGCTTGTGAATGTAATGTAGTGGCACTAGTGATGTACAAAGATAAAAGGAATTGTACAAGCATGATGGGGTATGTGGGAATATTTATGTTGTGAATTGTTGATATGTGAAATGGAGCTTAAGGCATATCGAAACCGGGTGTTAAGATATTGATTGTTTATTAGAATCATATGATGAATGTCTGCGTATACTTGTTGGTCACTTAAAAGAATCGAATTAATGACTATTCGACTCCGACTATAAACTGAGTTCATTCATGTCACAATGGGGTTGGAGCATTTGCATTGGTTGGTTTTTCGTGACCCATAAAACGAATGTGAGGTTAATCGTGATCCATAAAACGAATGTGAGGTTAATCGTGATCCATAAAACGCTTTTAATCAGTTGACCGTGAGCTTAAACGGCGTCGTACCGCAGGATTCGTTAATCTGCTAACCCGGGATGGAGGGCGCAAGTCCATCCACATATGATTTCCGGTTGGTCATATGTTGTTGATTTCATTTGTATGGTGCATACACTTGCTTGAATAATCACTTGCTTGAATGATTGTATCTAATTGCGTTATGGAAGTATTACTCACTAAGCTAGTTAGCTTACGCCCCGATAGTGTTTATCTTTTGCAGCATGAGTTTATATGGCTTAGGCCAAGACAAGCCACAGCGCAGGTACCGGAGATAGGAGTTTCCCATAGAAGTTTGATTCATTTCTTTTGTATAGACTTCCATTGGAAACTAAGGACTCTGGATGACTGTAATAGACTGTTATTCTTTTGCGGGGGAATGCCCTTAGATTTTGTAAACCTTAAAAATTTATGCGTTTTGATTTATTATCTATGGCTAATGAATGCCTTGCTAAACTGTTTAACTCCATTTGTTGAAGTATTCTATTGTCGTAAGGGAACGCTTTACATCTACTTAAGACTTCCGAAGGCCCGGTTAGGGAACTCGAGAGTCTTACTTAGTATGTGGCGGACTGTTACGTTTAGGATACCCTACGGGGCGTGACATCATTTATTCAAAATGACCAAAATTTCCTTCTCATTAATTAATAAATGACATTCCTTTGCCCTTCTTTATAAAATATATTTCTGTATATTACACAATGCATATCGCCTTATCATCCCCACATGCCAAACATTTTATGTACTTCTTGTTTGTCTAAAGGCGTCTGGATGCTACCAGTACTAGCATCTGGACGCTGCTTGTTTTTGAAGCTTGCAGTGGATAGCATCTAAACACTAGTTCACTTTGCTTTTGGATGCCTTCAAGTTTCTCACACTCTTGTCCTAGCATCTAAACATCATACACGTTTCATCAAATACTAAACAGCTTCTATTCATTTTCTTTCCTTTCCTTCATCTCGTTCACATCCTGCCCTCTCTCTTAACCGACACCACATGCCATCACCCGCCCTACCACCAAAATTCCTCTTTTCTCATTTAAATCCATTTCCCTTTCCATCTTAAACTTTTTCCTTCCCTCATTTCACCCAAAATTGATCTTTTTCCCAAAATCAAACTCTAAACCCTAATTTTACCTATTTAAATCATTTCTATCTGCCATTTTTTTCTTTTTATTTAATCACCACATTTAAGCCCTCATTCTCTTAGCAATCTGAATTCGGTTTCGAAAATTGGAACCGAGAATTGAAACCCTAAAAGAATTCCTCTGGACCAGTTGGACTTGGAAACCCTATGTCTGGCAATCCCGAGAACGAAACCTTAGAACAATAGAAATGAGTTAACTCCAGAATATAGCCCTAAATAATTTATCAAAACATAAAATGTCAGAATTCGGAGCAATTCATTCGTTTTGGACCCGATCGGGATCTGTTCTCGAAAACTAGTCCCTGGGACTCAGAAATAGAAAAATATTATATAGGACTCATTAGAAACAAAATTTAATAAGGCATTTAAAAATATAATTATAAAAATTTTTCGATTTATAAAAGTTACAGTTATAGCTTTTTATCGTATTTTCATTACTACCAATAATTTTGTTGTCTAATCAACTTTTTTATTTCTTTCACACTATTCACCAAGTACAACCACCCATACCCTATTCTTCCATCATTACAACTTATTCTTACAATTTTACATCATTTCCTTACAGATTTACCTTTCCAATACATTTTATTACTTAAAGTTACTTATTAAAATTGAATTTTATTACACAAAACAAATTCAAATCTCTCTCTCCCCTTCTTACATGAAACTAGGGCCCCTAACCCCACCCTAAAAATCTACATAAGTTATGCTAGGGATGTAGAAACACTAAAGCATGATATTCTTGCCATCACAATGTGTAGATCTTGTTATTTAAGTTGATTTACTAGTATTTTGCTATATTATTATTATATATTGCTCTTATAGAAATTTTGTGCATATATTTATATTTTTACTCCCATCTACATATTGTTCATGTTGCATTTGCATCCATGACATGAATGGTATAGTGGACCTACTTGTTAGAGTACATAAATACCATAGTTACTTGTCTTACGTACATAAAAGATTTGCAATATGATAATCTTGATAAAGGTGTTGCCAAAACTCAAATCTATTTTGTTTCTATCAAAAAGTGATTTCTGAAATTCGGATCTTGAGAAATAACCATTTAGAAAACCTATTTTCCAACTTCAAAATGAAAATCTTACATATAAAATGAAGGGCTTAGGTGATAGGTATTATAAAGAAGTGATTTTCATAAGTTAATCTATGTTTTAATAAGAGAAATTTTCAAAACAAGAAAAGGATTACAAAAGTTAAGTTAGATCTATGTTTCAACACAAAAAAAAAAAACTTAAAATTCGTAAGTAAGATGAAATGCTAAGTAAACCCCCATTTTCCAATCCTAAAACAAGAGTTTTATTAAAGAAATGGAAGCCTTAGGGAGTAGGTTTGATTAAGCCTTAATTTTAGAAAGATTAAATAAGTTTTACTTAAGAAATAATCTCAAAAACAAGTTTCAAAAATTCGGATCTAAAAATGACCCCCATTTAAACACCTATTTCCAAATGCCAAAATGAGGATTTTAATAGAAAAATAAAAGCCTTAGAGAATAGATGTAATAAAGACTTGATTTTGATAAGAGTAAATGTATTTTATCAAAGTATAAACCCAAAACAAAGGAAAGGCTTCCAAACTTGGATCAAACAATATTTTCATTTCCTAAAATTGTGTAAAATTCATCACTAGGCAAAAATCCATATTTAAACATCTATTTTCTAACCTTTAAATGAAGAATTTTATTAAGATAATGAAGGTATTAGGTATATAGGTCATCAAAGCTTTATCCTAGTAAAAATATGGATGATTTTCAAAGAGATAAAGCTAGTTTCTCAATCAAGTGTTCTTGAAATAGTTGCAAAGTAAAACTATTCCAAAAAATTCTTTTTAAAATTCATTAAGGAAATACATGTAGATAGCTCATATCATGTCACTCATGAAAATAACTTATAGATAATGCATGCACATATAATCTACTTGGTAAAAATAATGCAAATTTCACAAAACAATTTCGGAAATGCAAGTTTTAGCTACTAATCAAATCCGATCCAAGCATTCCAAAACCTAAACATTTCAAAACTTAAGAATACCATCATGAATAGATAGCTCTTTCGAAGTAGATGGAAATCGATAGCTTATTTGTGAAATTTCGAGTTAAAATAACCAAGTTATGGCCGTTTTAAGTTGGAATTTTTATCTACCACGAAAATTACAAACTCAAGAGTTTCTATTTAATAAGTTGGAATTAGTTATGGTATGAAATACTCATTTGAGTATTTCTTTCGTTTAGGTGACTTTGAATCGGGAGAAAATTCTTGGTTCTGGATTGCTACCATTAGAGATCGGTGTCCATGGTCGAGTGAGTTCACTATCTTTAAATTATATGCTCCTGATTGTGCTTGTAATAATAGTGGAATTAGAGCTAGGACAAGATAAAAATTGAAATGCGCATGTGAATTCTATTTGATTGAATTGATGATAAGAATATTGATATGGGAATTGTTATGAATATTTGTATGATTTAGTATAGAATTAGAGTGTCTGCAATATCTATGATCGTCTATAATTCTCTTAAATAATATGCTATGATCTTATAATTAAATTGACCATGCATACCATATGTTGAGTCACATTACATTTGTTATTATACCTTTGTAGGAAGAAGGCATAATAGATAGGCTACGAGTGGGCTGGAAAACTCGAATGTGGGCATGGAAAGGCCTGAATTAAAATTGAAGTGGAGTAGGCACTTGAATCAACTACAAAGTAGTGAGTGGGTAGGCACCTGAATCAACCACTATATAAATGAGAAAAATTGAAATCTATGATCGTATGAGCCTGAAACACCTAACCCTGAATGGATGACGTAAATCCATTAAACATAGGACTCCGAAAAGTCTTGTGTATTGTATGCTCACGTACTTATGCTTTTCATATGAGTGTCTAATATAACTTGCTTGCTTATTGTTTGATGAAGTATTTAATTTTGGAAGTGAAACTCACTAAGCTAGCATAGGTTATACCCCCATAGCTTCTTTTTGATGCAGTTCCCGTACATATGGCTGCATCCTTGGACTTGGCCAAATTAGGTAATCCGAAGTTAGGAGTGTTTCCCATTAGAAGTTTATGATTAGCTCTGTATAGTCGTTCATAGTAAACCTTAAACGCTCGGGTTTTACTTAAAAGATAATATCTAGACTTCTTATTAGCAGGGGAATGCCCCTTAGTATTTTGTAACTAATCTTGAGATATATGTGGTTTATGTTTTTATGCTTATTCTATCAAGTTGAATTGTCAATCTCCAACTGCATATGTATTCTATTGTCGTAAGAGAACGCCTTGCATTCTAATACAAGACTTTTGAATGACTGTGATAGTGATTCTTAAGTCTCGTTTAGCATGCAGCGGACTGTTACGTTTAAGGTACCCTTTGAGGTGTGATACCACATGTCCTTTAGTTCTTGCCCTTATAGTGCATGGACCAAGTGTGCCTACAATGAAAACTCTGATGCCGCGTAATGTGATGCACACCACAAAGTCTCATTCCAATAGCTTCTCAACATTCATTGATCTTAGCACCGATACCGATTACTACTACCCAAGTGAGGTAACAAATTATTTTGGCTTTTGTGATCTTAGTGGCTTACAACTCAATAGGATTTTTGCTCAACAAACCTTCCTACTGAAATCAATATCTTAGCCATCAGATACTTCTATTGCAATTTGACTTATAGTAAAACTCATAATGGTAGTCTATGTGTAGCAACAAAATCTCATGATCTTATGTGCTTTCATTTGTAGACGTATGTGTATAGGCATTGTAAACCCTAAAATTTCTGTTAATTTTAAGTTTAATTAGAAGTCAACGAAACCCTAAAGGTCAACGAAAGACTAGTACAAACCTTAGAATTTAGTTCCAGCATTCCATATTCTTTAGCCCTAGAAAACGAAGTTCAAATAATTAGTGTTAATAGTTTGTAATAACTTGAGGAAACATGAAAATATCATATTCGCGAATTTCAAGTGTCCTTCGGACTCAAACAGGATCAGCTCTCAAAAAGTGTGTCCCAAAGCTTGAAATAGTAAAAATATTTCGATGACACCGTTAGGACAAATTTAATACGAGGATTTCAAAAATATTAGTTTTGTAATTTTTCAGTAACTAAAAATAACAGATATCGCAATTATACTCGTATTTTCTTACTATTGGTATTTTACTAGTCACATCTACTCTACATTACACTATTCATTACTATTTGCACTATTCATCTATCTCAATTTTCTAACAACTACTTACACTCTATATACTATTATTTTTACTTTTTACCTTTCCCATAACTTTATATCATATCTACTATACATATTATTACTTTTAATACACAAAATTAAAAATAAAATAAATAAATCTCTCACCCACTCTCTTCATTATAGCCGGCGTCCCCCCCTTCTTACACTCTCTCATTTTTTTTCAAATTTTTCTTTAATTAAATCACTCAAAATTTACTCCCTATTTTTCTATAAATACTCCTTCCTCTTTCACTTCATTCACACATCTACTACCCACAAAATACTCTCCAAAATTCTCTTATTCTCCTCTCAAACACTCTCCCAAACTCTCTCAAAATTTCTTCCAAAAACCTCTTCTACTACAAGCACTACTACCATTCTTACTTAGGTAAGAAATCTCCTCAAATCTTTCTTATCATGTTTTGTAACTTTACATGACCATGGTGTGAGTTTCATAAACTTAATGTTTATGGAAGTTGCACTATGTTTATGTATTATTCTTGTTCATGAATATATATTTATATATTTTTATTTTGCTCATATTATTGTTGATATTATGTTAACCTCTTATATATATTTAACTAGATATAACTATGTACTTATATATAATCTTTAGAGCATATAAGCTCATTGTTATTTATTCACTTCCAAGTTATGCAATTTATTTACTTATTTCATGTTGTTTTAACACTAGGCTCTAGCCTTAGACTTGTCCTCATCAACTCAAAACAATCTTTTCTTTCTTTTCTTTATTTCTTTTGGGACTAGTCTATTCTTAGTCTCGGGATATCATGATGAAGCTAAGGTTCCCAATACTTGATATTTCTATTAACTTTCTTATTATATTACTTATTATGTCTTTTTTATGTTTTCATAATTTTATGATTTCATATTCATGATTATGCATGAATATATTAATTTTTGTCTCAACAAGATAAAAAAGGAAAGGTTTTCTTAAATAAGAGTTCTTTTCCAAAATAAATGTTGTCATGAAAGAAATGATTTTTCATAAAAACTTAGGAATCTATCTTAACTAATCTTTTCTAAAAATTTAGAGGAGTTCATCACAAATCTTAGTAACCAAAAAACATAGGAATTTTTAGACCATACATGCATACGCTTTACAAAGTCATAAAATGGAAAAGTATTCTTTATAAATTAAAATTTCAAATTATTGTTTAACAATAGTTTTACTAAACTTCATTTTTTCGTCAATACTTCGGAAAATAAAGGAATAAACTAGTTTGACAAAATACCGAGAAAAATGATCTTAAGGAAGGAAATTAATGAACAACTTAGGAAATTATTTTCTTCTTTTAAGTGAAATAAACTTTAAGAAAGGTTAAGAAAGTATAGAGTTTGATAGATTTTAACCACTTTCAAAAAGTATTTACTACCATAGAAATTAAGCTATAAGAAACTTAGAAAAGCAAAAATCCTTCTTTTAATTTAAAAATAAGGAAATGGAATTAAGAAAGAGAAAATACTCATTTAAAATAACTTAAGAAATTGTCTAACAAGCTAAGTAGAAATTTTCAAAAGTTTTGCTTTTACAAAAAAAATTCATGTTTGAGACAACTTCATTAAATTCATGCATTTGATATGAGTCAATATATATATATATATATATATATACATTTTAAAGGTCTTTCCAACCATTATAGTGTCTATATCTTTGATACAAGTTTTTGTAAAATGAAGAAAAGTTTAGTTTTGCAAACAAGAAAATTCGCGGTGAATCTGGTCACCACTGTTTTGGAGCCCAAACGACTTTGTTCAATGAAAATAGTTTAGAAATAGATAAATCTTTTCAAATAGGTAGAAAACAGTATATTATATGGGCAATTCAGAGTTAAAATGACCAAGTTATGGCCGTTTTAAGTTAGAATTGTCTTCTATACGAATTTTGACGATGTTATAACATTTTTTTTTATAAGTATCATAGAAACAACAAGAATTACTCATTATGGGTATTCTTCTTGATTAGGTGATCCCGAGGAAGAGTGTTCGTAACTGGAGGATTATTTCGATTAGTGGAATTACCGATCGACTCATCTATGAGAGAGAAGTATCATCATGGCCGAGTGAATCTACTCTCCTTATTTTTCATCTTCATGTTTGTGCTTGTAAATTTAGTTGCATTAGACTTAAGGAAAGATAAAATTGAAGATGTATGATAACGTGTTGAAAGAATATTAAGTATATCGAAGCATGAATTGCTTGTTATAAATTGTATGCTTACTATCACATTGAAGTGTTTGAAATTGATTAATCACTTGTAAGAGATTAAAATATAACGTCGAGGCTTTAATTAAAAATTGATGCATGCACTTCATATGTTGAGTCACATTGCATTCGCTATTATACAATTAATGGGACAAGTGTATGATAGTGGTGTAGCCATAACCGGTATATTATGTATGTGGCAAGTAGGAGCCAG
Organism: Combretum micranthum; assembly: GCA_024138025.1. Taxonomy (NCBI): domain Eukaryota; kingdom Viridiplantae; phylum Streptophyta; class Magnoliopsida; order Myrtales; family Combretaceae; genus Combretum; species Combretum micranthum. Next base: position 715,750 of record JAMXBD010000564.1, read on the forward strand.
TAAAAACTACATAAACTGATGGCTAGTAGGAGCTGGTAATAACTATATGTTTTTTATGGCGTATAGGAGCCAGTAAGATTTATAAATTTTTTTTTAAAGAAGTAGTGGTCGTAATGGGCCGGAATACCTAACCCCGAATGAAGGGCGTAATTCATTCAACATATGATTCCCGGAAAATCATATGTCTTGTATGCTCACGGGTTTGTTGCATCCTATTTGCTTATTTAATAAACTTGGTTGATATTTTATTTCAAGTATGAATTTTGGGATTTACTCACTAAACCCATAGGCTTACGCTCCCATAGAATCATGTAATAGACATTTAATTGTTAATATTATGATCTTTTCTATTTTTAGATTCTTGTATGTTCATTATTACTTACTTAGACCATACTTCCCAAAAGTGTCTCCTATTACCGTATTAGACGCCTTACATATAATACCGAGACTTTCACATGATTAAGGTAGTCATTCTTGAGTCTTGATATTATATGTGGCAGGTTGCCACGTTTAGGATATCCTTCGGGGTGTGACAAGCATGAAATCAAAATTACACCTAAAGATGTGTGTCAGTTGATTGGTCTTGTGCCTGAAGGGCTTGCCCATATGTCTAATATTGAGGAACCTGACTTCTATGAGTGTGTATTTGATGTCACCCATGTAGATGGTCCTAGTCGGGACACTAAAGAGGTTTTACAAGCTAAGATAATGCATGTGATTCATCGGGTTTTCTATAATTATCTATGAGACAATTATGTCCCCTGAATTGGAAATCGTAGCAAGGCCTTAAAATTTGATTTGTGGATCATCTATCGCCTTCTAAATGAAGAATCTATGAATTTCTAGGATATAATGGTCCTTTACTTCAAGTAAGTGACCAGCGGCCCCAATCTAGGCTTACTCTACCATTATCGCTTCATCACTAAATTGCTTAAACATAAGGGGGTTTGTTTTGAGAGCCCCTCCATTTAAGCAACATGTGATCCCTATTATCTGTCCAACATTCCTAAGAGTGAATGGATTAGAGATCCTAATGAAGGGTTCATCCATCATACTCCGCTTTCCACCCTTCCAAGCATTTATGAGGATATTGAACCTCATCAACCCTATGGAGGGAATAGGAGCAATAATGAGGTTTCTAACAATGAGGATGATGATGTTGATGCACCTACTGATGAGGCTTTTTCACAACATTCTCAATCTATTGATCAGCTAGCCTCTGCCTTTGCTAAATTTAGGTCCAACGTTAATCATCTCATTAACTTTATCATTGAAACTCATAAAAAAATGTGCTTTGACATGAATGACTTCTTTCAGCACTTCTATAGCATTTATCATCATCCTCGTCCTTCTTCTAATTATTAGATTTTTGTACCTTGATGTCCTCATTTATGTCCTTGTACGTATCATAACCTTGGCCTTTAGCTCCTTTTGGAATGTCATTGTAATGATCCTTGTAATCTTTCTTTTGTAAGATTCTTTTCATCTATGAGTAATTTGTTTGTTTCATCCATTGCTTATTCTCATGCATGCCTCATATTTAACATAATTTTATTTTTTATGAGGATGAGGTGGAGAAAACTAGTTAAGCATGTTGAATGATGGAAGTATTTTAGCTAAGTTTGAAATATATGCTAATTGAATATGTTGTTTGTTAATTGATTAAGATTGTGTTGAAACTGAGCTAAAAACATATATTGGATAATTGGTTGAAGCATGAAAACAAGCTTTGAACATTGAATGAGCAACATCTTGTGATTACCCATTGTTACGCCCCAAAGGGTACCCTAAAGGTAAGAGTCCGTCATACTTAATATTAAAGCTTAAGTATGACAACCTTAGTCATTCCCAGAAGCTTCGATATTAAGTGTAAGGCGTGCTCTCATTAATTTAGAGGACCATACATGGAATTATGATGCTTAAGAAGATATAATAACAAATTAAAAAATGAGGACTCATAATATTCATTTATTCATAACAATAGTCTTACAAATCTTAGGGGCATTCCCCAGCCACAAACAACTATAATCCCTTTCAAGAATATTTCCATGAAGTCTATATCCTATCCAACACTAAACTCCATCTAGAAATTCCTTAACCAAAAAGGAAAATATGACTACAGGGTCCACGTGGCCTCAACTACAAATAGGTGAACTGCAAAAGATATCTATAGTAGTATAAGCTAATAGGCTTAGTGAGAATTATTTCCATAAATAAACTTCTTGTGTAATAAAATTCAAACAAGTTATTTAAGCAGACAAATGAAATGCAACATACACGTGGGCAAACAAGGCATATAGTTTTTCGGGAACTATATGTTGAATGGATTTAAACCCTCCATTCGAGGTTTGGTGATACGTAACCTCAAAACGAATAGTTTTAGTTAAAAAATTATGCTTTCGATCAATACAGCCAAGCATATTAAGTCTACTCGATTTAAGCCATGCTTTCGGATTTCCGCCATGCATTTAATTCCATGCCGCCAAGCAATCGCTTTCGATCATAACCGCTAAGTGTTGCTTTCGACCGAGCTGCCATCCTCTTCACCTAAGGACAATAACCCCATGCAATGTGATTCATATCATGGTATGCATGAATCAATTTATTTAAATTATCATAGCATCATTATTAACAATTTTAAGGTGATCATAAAATTTCATACATATCAAGTACTATGCTAAATCAAACAATTACTTACCATCAATTCTTGTCTTGATATTCTTATAATTTTTTCAACAATTTTCACATACATATCAAGTTATCTTTCCTTAATTCTAATGCGACAAAACTACAAGCACAATTAAGTAAAGCCTTTTTAAGGAAATAAACTCACGATACCATGTCGACATTTCTCTAAATGGATGAGTCATTCAAACAATCCACTTACTCAAAATAATCTCGGGGTACGAGTATTCTTTCTCGGAATCACCTAATCAAGGAAAATACCCAAAATGAGTATTTCTTGATGACTTTCTTGAATTTTGACAAAACAATATCATAAGAACGTCAAAGTTCGTATAAAGAAATACTTTAATTTAAAATGGTCATAACTTGGTCATTTTAACTCGGAATTGCGCATACAATATACTGATTTCTACCTATTTGAAAAGAACTACCATTTCTAAAACTATTTTTATCAAACTAGATCATTTAGGCTCCAAAACAGTGGTGATCAGATTCACCACGAATTTTCCCAACCCAAAAGCAATTTGTTTCAAACATTAAACAATTCAAAAATTGCTTTGATAAATACTTAGTTATCTATATAGTTGAAAATTTTCCTTTTTATAGATATCTAGCTCATATTTTATCCATGCTCAAGTGTTTATTGTCCAACCAAATTTCTTGAGTAAAACAATATAAATCAAGAGTATAGAAAAACATACTTTACAAATATTCCATTTTGTAAATCCTTGAAATAAATATTTTGATTCTTTTGTTTTCAAAGAATTGCTTTTTTGTTTGTCTTACTATTTTTCCTAAATGACTTTTAGATAAAATAAATTTCTTCTTTTCTAAATTCTCAACATTAGTGCTACTTTTTCTATTTGTTTTATTTGACTATTTATTTGAAAAATCTTGGTTTTGAAAACTCTCATTTTCGTTTTAAGGGGTTTCCTTATATTATGTTTTTATGAAAACATTTTAGTACCAAAGTCCTCTTCTTTTAAAAAAGCAAAGTAATATAAAAATGATTTAAAAAGCTTTTTAAAACAAAAGTAATTTTTAAAATTGTAGTGAGTTCTTCTTAAAACTTGGAAAAGAATAACTTTACTTTTGTTAAATCATAAAATTTATATTTCATATAAAACCATTCTTAAGTGATAAAATCTCCTTTTTGTCAAAGTATTATTGGAGCTTTAAAGATTTGGACAACAATTTTAATAGGCATGATTATAAAAAATAATAACAAGCAAAAATAACATAAATAATAAATAAAGTCAAGTATTGAGAGTCTTAGCTTCTTCAAGGCTCCCGGGACTAAGAAGTAGACTAGTCCCAAGAGAAAGAAATAAAAATAAAGGAAAGAAAATTATTTTCATTTGATCAAGACAAGTCTAAGACTAGAGACTAGTCTTAAAACAACAAGAAATAAATAAATTGCAATAGAAGAAGTAAATAAATTACTTTGCATGAAAAATAAAGAAATTGCAAGTGAGTTTATATGCTTTAAAGAATATATATATATATATATATATATGTATATATAGATACATAATAATACTTAGTTAGAAATAACAATAATAATATGAACAAAGTAAAGTAACAACATAGATAAATAAACAGAGATTCATGAACAAGAACAATACATGAACATAGTGTAGCTTCCATAACATTTAGTTTTTGGAAACTCACACCATGGTCATGTAAAGTTACATAACATGGGAGGAAGAACTTGTAAAGAAAAGTTTACCTAAAGAGGATTTTTGGAGTATTATGTGGGAATGGGTTTTGTGTATGTAGAAGGTGGTTTGAGATTATTTTTTAAAGAATTTTGAGAGGAAATTTTTGAAGAGTTTTGGGAGTAAATTCATGGGTAGTAATTGTGTGAAAGAAGTGAAAGAGGAGGGGGATATTTATAGGAAATGAGGAGTGGATTTTTGTATTATTTAAATAAAGGAAAAATAAAACAAAATGAGAGAGAGAGAGGGGGATGAGGGTTGCCGGCCACTATGGAAGAGGGGAGAGAGAGAGATTTAATTTTTATATTTTTGTTGATTAAATGAAATCATAAGTAAGGTAGATGTGAAATAAAGTTATGAAAAATGTAAAAAAATAAAGGAAATAGGTGTATATGTATAAGATTAGGTGTTTGAAAAAGTAGAGATAAAAGAATAGTGTAGAATAGTAATAAATAGTGTAATGTAAAGTAGATATGACTAATAAAGTACCGGTAGTAAGAAAATACGTGTATAATTACGATATCTGATATTTTTACTTATCAAAAAATTATAAAACTAATATTTTTAGAGTCTAACGGTATATTCAAAATATTTTTACTATTTCAAGCCTCGGGACACGTTTTTCAAGAACCGTATCCATTCCTGTTCAAAATGATTCGCAATTTTACTAATCTAGTCTTTTTAAGCTTCCTTATATAATTACGAACTATTCTACATACTAATCTCTTACTTACTTTATCAGGGTTGCTTATACGGGATTGTCGGACTTAAATCATTTCATCTAATTAGGGTTTTGTTGACTTTAAGGTTTCCGGTTGAGTTTCCAATTAAGGTTTAAGCTAAACCGATCACAAAACTTTGGAGGTTTACACTCATCTCTTGAAAACTTAGCACCTATCCCTTTATGTGCTCAACTTTGCACTCTCAATATCAAGCATCATATTTTGACTTACATTTTCATTTCTATTTATAAAACGTGATGCTTAAATTGAGAAGAAGTACTAAGTTAAGAGGAAGCATGTTTTTTCCTCATAAAAAATGGGGAGATTGTTGAACCACATGGTTTCAAATCGTCTTTTGATGAGAACAAAACTCGTTAAAACAAATAATACATTCTATTTTTTATAAGGCAATATGATGGGCAAATGCTAGCATCTAGATGTTAACCTTGGTGGTATCCAGACACTAAAGGGTATAATGAATAGAGATCTCTACAAAAAGTCTTCTCTTCCTGTCACTTTAATTCATTTGACCATAGTCACCTTATAATCCTTCAATTAACAATTAGAAAACTCAAATCATGGAATTTAAGATTTTCAACTCTAACTCTAATGATCAAACCTTACATTACTTTGTTATTTCAGATGATTATAACATCTATGTCTCTATTGGTTAATCAATTTTTTTGCACTATTGTTAGAAACCACAGTTAATCCACAATTTTTATTTACCATTTGTGCCATTCCAATTGTCTCTCAAACTTGTATTGCCTTTTTACATAATAATTTATATCCTCATATAAATTTTCTTTAAGAATCATCTCAAAATTCATCATCATAGATTAATATAGATGTCATCCTTGTTTCACCATCCATAGATTTTCCTTAACTCACTAAGATCATATTTCCTTCTTCCAATGGCCATTCCATATGCATATTCATATCTTCATAGGATTTAACTATTCTCTAATTTATATTGGTTATGGCAATACTTTTTCTCTACTCTTCAACATGATCTTTCTCATGTCATCTAACAAATATTGCTCTGAGGTGACCAAAGCCACTAAATTCTCATTCCTCTTCCTACTCAGAGCTTCTACCATAACATTTGCTTTTCCAGGATGATATTGTATATCCGCATCAAAATCCTTTATTAGTTCCAACCACCTCCTTTGTCTCATATTTAGATCTCTCTAGTTGAAAATATACTTTAAGCTCTTGTTATTCATGAAGATTTTGCACTTCTCATCATGTAATTTGTGTCTTTACCTCTTTAACGTATGAACTATGATTGTCAGTTCCATGTCATGAGTGAGCCAATTCTTTTCATAAGGCTTTAACTATCTAGATGCATATGCTATAACTTTACCTCCTTGCATCAAAACACAATCCAGATCTTGTATAGAAGCGTCAATACCTATAATGTACTCTTCACTACTTACTGGCAAATATCACCGGTGCAAATACTAACTTTTCTTTTAACTATTGGAAACTACTTCCACAATTATCATCCCACACATACTTCACTCCCTTTTGAGTCATTCTTATTAAAGGATTTAGAAATCTTGGAGAAAACCTCTATAAATCTCTTGTAATATCTTGTCATTTCTAGGAACTTCTTATTTCCGACACATTCTTAGGAGTTGACCATTCCCTTATAACTTTCTCTTTTCCAGGATTTACTGAAATTCCATTTCCATCCACAATATGTTCTAAGAGAAACACTAGCTCCAAATAAAACTTATGCTTGGTGAGCTTGGAATACCACTTTTCTTCTTGTAATGTTCTCAAAACTAATCCAAATGTTCTTTATGTTCTCCTTTAATCTTTGAATACACAAAAACATCATCAATATACACTATTACAACTGAATTCATTTACTCTTTAAAGACCCTTTTCATAAGATCCATAAATATAATTGGGGCATTTTAAGATCAAAAGGCAAAACAACGAATTCATAATACCTGTATCTAGTCCTGGCAACTATCTTTGAAAATATCGTCAGCTTAAATCCATAGCTAGTAATATCTTGACTTCAAATCGATCTTAGAAAATACTTGTACTACTACAATGGGTACTTATTATTAATCATTACTTGGTTTAACTCTTTATAATCTATACATAACCTCATGTTCCCATCTTTCTTTTTACAAACTTACTGGAACTCCTTAAGGTGATACGATTGGTCTAAAGAACTTCTTCTTAAGCAAGTCCTCCCATTGAACTTTTAATTCCCCCAATTCCGTTGGAGCCATATGATATGGTATTTTAGACTTAGATAAAGTACATGGCACCAGATCAATACGAAACTCTATCTCTTTTTTTCCAAGCGGTAACCTTGGTAAATCTTCTAGAATTAAATCAAGATAGTCTCTCACAATTTATATCCCCGTAGGATTGGTCTTTAATTCATCTCCTATTGTCAAAACAACCATTTACTAAAACTGACTTTTCCTACAACTCGTGTGTAAGCAACATTGAAGGTCCTTACACTTCAAGCTTATACACAAAATGATCTCCATCCGATAAACTAAACTCTACGACTAGATTGAAATACAGTATTATGTTTCTTTAACCAGTCTACTCCTATCATATTCATTACTATAATATTCGCAGGTAATACGTCACCTTCCATTTTTTTTATATCCAAATTCTTTACAAATCCAAGTCAACACTGCTCCATATCCTAAAGGTATCTGCAAGCACACTCTTAACTGCCTTCTAATAACAAAACTACAAACTTCTCAAATATGCTTGAAAACTTGCACCTGTATCACAATTCTAAGAAGCACTTGCCCTCTAAAGTCTTTTCATTCTTTGGCTTGATATCCATATTGTCCACACTTAAAAAAGAATACTTAAGGAACAACTTTTCCAAAACCTGTCACTGCCCAACCTTGACACTTGAAAAGCAGGCATTCTTAAGCCACTTAAAATCCTTGATATCAAATGATCCATAATATCTACTACACTTCCTTTTTATACCTTAAACTGTTAATTTTTCTTGATAAAAGATCGACCTCTTCTCCCTGTCTTAGGTAAGGATGCTAGATATCTTAAGGTATAACCATCCAAAAGGATCTAAACACTATGGGACTACAAGATATGATCTTATTAACACAAACAAATATATCTCCACAAAATAAAAGGGTAATCCAACTTAAGGATCAAAACTCTATAACTATAGGATGAAAACAACACTAATCTAGATAAGATCAAGAACCCTAATGTATTCTACCCCTCTTATCATTACTCACAGTCCTAAGGAGTCAAAACTTAAATCTAATAGATCATAACTTATTGCTCTGATACCAATTAAGCTGTAACGCCCAAAAACAAGGATATTACAACCCGCCATGTGTCCTTCTCTTTCTAAGAATACGCTAAGGCTATGAAATACTAATCCACATATTATATAAAAAATACAACTTCAATACTCACATATAAAGAGTTCCTATTAAACGATTCATCGTACAAATAATACTCTTGAATTAACTTGTTGGCATAAATCAAAGCCAATATCATCCTGACTCATAACTTAACTGAAAAGTCCTATAAAGAAATCATAAACTCATAAAGTAAATAAAATCTTTCGAGCTAATAATAGTTTCAAATTAAACTTCATAGATTATTAAATCGTCTTCCTATCTCTATGTATCCAAAATCTACCTCTATTGATCCTTAGCAAAAAAGTCAAGTTCATTATCACTATCACCATCGCTATGATCTAAAAAGATGTCATATCCAATAAGATCATAAATCTACTTATCTTCTCCTGTTCCTGAAAAATGAATGGAATGAGTGAAAACGCTCAGTACGTCAATCCACAAAACAAATGCATATGCACACGCAATATATATATATATATATATCAAATGCAACTTATTCTAATGCAACCAATCAGATTATTATCTTTATTAAGCCTGCTAAACAAAACAGTTCAAAACCATGAATCCCTAGTTCCAAATTTGGAGTAACTCAGACCCCTGAAAATCAACCAACTTTTGAAATTGGGTAATTATATAAATATATTGGTGTTGGAGAATCATCTACACACCACAGCCTCTGCCAAAACCTAATCTACCATAATCATTTCTATGCACAAGGCCACTCTGGACAACCTCACACATAAATTATCAGAGTGCCTCGTTAGTATTATACTTTGCATGGTCTTTACTAACCAAAGTCAAACACAAGCAATAAACATAATTTCTTATTGTCATATAGAATTAAGTCAACTTAGAATTATGATCCTACATCACATAAAGCAAACAAATCTAAAGCTACAAGCACATACAATAAACAAGGAATGGTCATACCTGATATTACTTTCAACTCAAATACCAACAAAACTTCTTAAAGAAAGGAACCCTAATCTCTTAGATATCCCTGATCAACAATAATACACAATTAAATCCTAATTCCTTAATTTCATAATCTCGCTAAAAGAATCTATAACCTTAAATATAAATCTACGAAAAGTAATTAACACATCTGTCTCTTTTGTTCACAATTCAAAGAAACCGTTCAACACAGCTTCTCCAAAACCTCATAATCTCTCTACAACTTCCTTCAATACATATACGTAAAGTCTCTAATTAGCAATTCAAAATACAACAACAGATAAATTTCTTTAAACAACAATATAGAATGGATTCTTACGTACCTATAATTTGTAGATCTCAAATTGGAAAAAGAACCCTAATCCATAATTCTCTTGAATTTTGATAATAAACTAAAATCATAAACCTATAATGCTCAAATTGTAGGAATTATAAAACCCTAAGAAAGATTTTACCTTTGGCCTTTGAATCAGAGTCTCCTAGATCTCCAATCACTTTAGGGTTTTGCCACAAATCTTGGATCTCCTTAAAATCCATAGAACAACTTGTATTAGAAATATCAAACTAAAGGAATGATTGAAAAGGACTAGAGAAAAACCCACTTACCTAGGGTTTTACTGAGGAAAAGATGTGAAAAGGTTGTGGGGGGTCTAGGGTCTATTTATAGAGGGAGTTGGCTTTAGAAAAACACAATCCTAGCTTAGGAAAAGCGCTTAGTTCATGTCCAATTTAAGCAGCCTTCTGCCAAAATTCATTCTAATCAAGTCTTTGTCATGTAAACTGTAACGCCCTAAACTAAGGCATTACAACCCACCACGTGTCCTCTCTTAATAGGACACGCTAAGGCTATAATTTCCACAATTAACCTGAATAACATCTGAATAACTCACATGGTATAAAAGAAGACATATGGTCCTCATAAAATAAATATATGATAAGAATAAAATCTCCATAATCAACAAACTAGACATTGTTGACATAACTGCAGGTCAACAAGTCAAACCATATCCTAAAACTATCACCACATGAAAATTCCAAGTACAACTTAAAAATTCAATGAACAAAATATAAATCAGACATAAAAAGTCTTCTCTGATCCATCCTATATCATTTATAACTATGCAACTAGTCATCGGCAGGGTAGTCGGACCGCTAACGCCATCTCCATCCTCACAAACGATATCAAAACCCGAAAGATCATGTATCACACTATCATCACCTGCACCTGAAATATAACAGAATGAGCGGCGAAGCCCAGTATGATAATAACCAATCCAGTTCAAACAAGGTTATGCACAAACAGAATGTATAAATAAATGCAACTGAACTAAATGCATACAATAGTTTATTATCTATTTTAGTCTAATAAAACAACATAGTTCAGAATCCAGTATACATAAATCCTGAACTCAAGTAACTCAGACTCTACTATAAAAACAACGAACTGATTTTGAAAATAAGTAATCGTATATACATATATGGATGAGTAGGTACTCCCCAAACATCCCAACTCTTGAACACCTAAATTCTACTGGAATCATATCTTAGCACGAGTCCACTCGGGATAACCTCACACTAAGATCATCAAGGTACCTCACCAGTATCACTGTCAGCAAGGTCTCTACTGGTCAAAGCCAACCACAACCAAACAGACAATTATTAAGCCAAATATTTATTAAGTTCATTATGAAATTATATTCCTACATCCATTCACAAAATTCTAATCTACAAGTAAATACATCAAACAATGGATTGGTCGTATCTTTTATATTCAGGAGATCACTTGAACTATTCAAAGACAACCTTCAACAACTACTAGAAAACCAAACCACAACCCTACCAATCACTACCACTAAACTCTCAAACTCCCAAACCCGATGTCAAACAATAACTCCAAATTTCAACCTGTAACATATTAACATATATCAAATCACCAACATTCATAGATAATTCAAACTTAACATAAAACAACCTATCTAAACTAACCTGATATAGAACTTCACAAACCGACCTATACTGATCAATAACCCCAAGCACCTCCAATAATATCAAAGAACAAATATTTCAATCCTTAAATCAGAATCTTCACCAAAACCCTATAAAATATATCATATGATCAATATCGTAATATCAAGGCTGTCCAATTTCGTACAAAAAGGATTCAAAACTTATACTTACTGATATGGAATGTATAATACTTGTTTCTTCTCTTCCTATACTGATCAGAACATGAGCTAGGGTTTTTCTTCAAAAACCTTCATGCAATATTCAACCAAACCCTAAGAAACTTATACAAATTTGTATATAATCCAAATGAGAAGGTTAAGATCACTTACTTTTAATTATCAATACCCTCTGAATGATTCTCCAAGCTTAGATCTCCAAGAACACTTCAAAACTCTCTTATACAAAGGAGAAAATGATATAAAGAAAATCTATTGAAAATGTTTTCGCGTCTCGTATTTATAGAAATTTGGTCATACGCCGGCCCTATGCCGGCGGCATACCTACAGATCTTGTCCGGCTTACACCATAGCTGGCAAACTTACACGAATGCCAGCAGCGTTCGTCGGGGCTTTGATTTCCAGAATTCAAATCCTCCCTTCGTACGCCGGCAAATCTTTACCCTACGCTGGCAGCTTTCATGCCGGTGTTGAGAAGAAACCCTAATGAAGCCGGCTTTCCTCCCAATGTTAAGAAAAATGCTACTGTTTCCATCCTACGCCGTCTCTAAGCCGGCGGCATAGATACTAAGAGGCGGCGTACAGTCTGTTACAAAGTATACTGGAAAATTTAAAAACTAGCCGGCAGCTTTCTCATAAAAATGCCGGCCTTCATTGCAGAAAAAAAAAAAATTGATCCAATGATGCCAATCTATTTCAACACATAATTGATCAACCTTAACTTATTTTTAACATCAATATAAAGGCCTCTTAATATTTGGTAGCTTGAATACTTATCACTTATAATTACTTTGTATATTACATAAACACTACAATTATATTCAAACTTTGACCATAAAATCTCTTATTTAATATCATTTGACACTTTGACCCTTCTTAATGATCCTTTTATATACTTTAGGGTTGACCATAAAACCCTCTTATTTTATATCAAATGACAAACTTGCCCTTCTTTATAATTTATTTATCTTTATATTACAGCTATGCAGTGTGATTGTTAAGTGGCAATATCTATTACCAAGAACAAGACTTCAATGGAAAGAATAGAAATATTCAATTAAGACATGATGTAATGAAGTAGCTGCTAAAAGATGAAATCATCTTAATAGATTATGTGAAGTGAGAAGTGAATTTAGCCAATCCTCTAACTAAACCTTAAGGAAGAAAATTAATAACCGAAACATCGAAGGGAATGAGACTAAAGCCATGTTGAGGTATCACCAACGATGGTAACCCAAACTATGTGATTAGGGATCCCATGAAATAGGGTAACAACACGTTATTAGTTGATTTGTGTAGTACTATAAATATTGTCCCTCCTATTGTGTGTATAGTGCTAAACGGCAAAGAAAGTGAGGATGAGCAAAGCTCTTAATCAAATTTCATATCCTTTAAAGGTGTTGTATTCTATAATATACACTTGATGGAATAATTTACATGAGTGTAGAATGGGGCCGCTCCTATGAGATTTGTGGCAAAATCTCTAGAGCACTCATGAATAACCAGGCACATGCATAGCCTATTAGTGCAAAACCATAATAAATTGCAGAAATCTGTGGAGTATATGTGATTAATAAGCATTTTAGCTAACAATAAAAATTATTGGTTCATAGAAGCATTAAGCTTCACCATTTATTTTGTAAGTTATATCTCATTATTCTAGGTCTAGTTTATAGTCTTAAAGACAATAAATTCAAGGCATAATACTCATTTGAAAAAACCTAGCATTTCTTTCTATCTTTGTACTTTATCCTTTTGAAATATGTGGGGGATTGTTGTATGTTGTAAGATATTTTAAAAGGAATAAGCTCAACATTCCTTAGACCGTCATAAGTCTTAGCCCAATTCATGAGAATATTTTTATTTCCATGTGCTTATTTATTTTAATAAAATTCGGGTATTATTAATTTGTTTTATCTTATCCCAAAACAAGCTTTTTGACCATTTCATTAATACACTGTTTTTAAATTATCTTATCATCATCCATATTTAATTATCTTTAATACATCGTCTTTACGAGCCTCTATCATCTATATTTAATTGTCTCTATTATACTATTTTTTCTATTTATTAGCCTCTTCTATTTCTCTAAATTTTTGAATCATTATGTTTATTTACTCTAATTGCTGGGTTTCTCTTTTCATTTTTCCTTTTTCTATTTCCGGCATAGCTTGCCTTTGCTAGAACGCTTCTTGAATCCTAATGATACGTCTGGATTTAGCGAATTATCCTTAAAACAATGCCTATCACGCCTCAAACATACTTTTAATTTTACAGCATTCGAATTTTACAACACCATTATTTACCGTTGCCTCAGATTCCATATTGGCTTCTTCTAATCTGTATTCCAATGAAATGCATGTTCAGTTTACATTTCCCAATTGATTTCAATTAACAAGTTCTCATTAATACCTTAAAGGGAATGGTCATGTTTAGTTGAGAGGAATAATGATTCATATGAATGATTATTATACAAAATCATAAATAGCAATTTATTTACCTACATCCATAAATTTTCATATTTAATTTTTTTTCAATTTTTGTTATAAATATCTCTATTTTGAAATATTACATATATAATTATCATTTATTTATAATAAAGATAAGGAGTATTATCACTAAATGAAAATTGGTATTCAATACAAAAATTCTATGATGAAAACTAATTAGATAAGTTACATTTTTATAGATAGAATCAGTGATGAAAATTTTGTGATATAAATTTGCATTCAAAGATAGAATATTCTCTAGATCCCATTTTTCTAGTAGTAATAAATATTCTACTTTTATTCAATAATTACTTGTTTCATTTTTTTTATACCAAGTTAATATTGCAAAAGTAATTACAATCCTATTACATTTCTATTGAATTGAAATTCAACTCCCTCCTAATTCCATTAGATAAAGTAAATTACCTTAAGTTCTTATTGCATATATAGTTATTTATTTCGTGTCAAACTTGTAAATTGAAAAAAAAAAAATTTCAACTATGTAACGGAAAAGAAAATGATCAGTGTAAACTTTAAGTAACCAATAAATAAATAGATATATTTCTCGACAAAACTTCAAATAAATACGGTGTTTATTTGATATTTACCGAACATGGTAGGAGTAGTTAGTTATTTTTTCTTGAAATACGGACAAGTCATCCGGTCAAATCAAGAGTTGATCAAGAATTAAGTTCTTATCTGCATATATAGTTATTTATTTCGTGTTAAATTTGTAAATTAAAAAAAAAAAATTCAACTATGTAACGGAAAAGAATATGATCAATGTAAACTTTTAGTAAGCAATAAATAAATAGATATATTTCTCGACAAAACTTCAAATAAATACGGTGTTTATTTGATATTTACCGGACATGGTAGGAGTAATTAGTTATTTTTTCTTGAAAGATGGAAAAGTCATCGGGTCAAATCAAGATTCCAAGTTGAACGTGAATTAACGGTTGAATACAGGTAACTCAGAAGTCAAATAAAATTTCTTGGTGATCACGCACAAATAGTTTCTACGCAAACAAAACATATATCCATTATTACTATACTTTTTAGTGAGACAAAGGCTTAGTAAGAAAATTCATAAATTCTGTAAATTTTATAAAGTGACGAAGGATCGTCTGAAATTAAATGGCGATGTGAAAACACCTGATAAAAACATATTTGACACTATGTAGTGGCTTGGATTATTTTTGAAAAAAAGGTAGTAGCTAAAATGAAAACTACCATGTAATTATGTTTATAATAAGAGCCTATGCGGTTTGAAACACCTAACCCCGATTGCAGGGGTAAATCCATTCAACATATGATTCTCAAAAAATCATATGTGTTGTTTGCCCACGTCATTGTGCATTTCATATGGTTGCCTAAATAAACTTGTTTTGGTCATTTGATGTCAAGTGTTAAATCATGGAAATAAATTTCACTAAGCATGTAGCTTATACCCTCTTAGGTATTTTTTGCAATTCTTGTACCTTTAGTTAGAACCAAGAGATTATTTTATCCAGGTAATGCTTTCAAACCGAGATCTTATGGGTAGAAATGCAAAATAGAAATAGATATGGAATTCTAAGGGAAGTTTCAAAAGTGTAAATTATTTCAAGATAGACTTGTTTGACTTAGCTATCTTTGATAGGGGAATGCCCCTTAATGTTGTAAAAACTCTTTATAAGTTTTTATGAACCTTGCTTATGTTGTTATGATTTATTTTCTTAATTGGTAGTATGCACAACAACTTAAACGGCATGATCCAAAGTTTGGTCCACTACGATCGTGAAAGTATGCCTTACACCCGATATCGAGACTTTTAGGATGACTAAGATTGTCATACTTAAGTCTTAATATTAAGTGTGGCGGGCTGTCATATTTAGGGTATCCTTTAGGACATGACACAACCAAACAGACTATCATAGCTAAGTTTACCATGGAGTGACAAAACCTGCATGATCTATGTCTATGCATTATGATTGTCAAGTGGCAATATCTATTACCAAGAATAAGACTTTCAATAGAAAGAATAGACATATTTGATTGAGACATAATGTAGTAGAGCAACTGCTAAAAGATGGAATTATCTCAGTAGATCACGTGAAGTCAGAAGTGAATTTAGCCGATCCTTTAACTAAACCTTTGGGAAGAAAATTAAAAGTGAAACATCAAGGGGAATAGGACTAAAGCCATGTTGAGGTATCATTAATGATGTTAACCTAAACTATGTGATTGGAGATCCCATGAAATAGGTTCATATGGGTAATAACAAGTTATTAGTTGATTTGTGTAGTACTATAAATATTGTCCCTCCTATGTTGTGTATAGTGCTAAACTGAAAAGAAAGTGAGAATGAGCAAAGCTCTTAATCAAATTCCATATCCTTTAAAGGTGATGTATTCTACAATATATATTTGATGGAATGATCTATATGAGTGTGGAGTGGGGTTGCTCCTATGAGATTTGTGGAAAAATCTCTAAAGCATTCATGACTAACCAGGCACGTCCATAGCCTATTAGTGCAAAACCATGATAAATAGCAGAAATCTATGGAATACATGTGATTAATGAGCATTTTAGATGACAGTAAAAATTCTTGGTTCATAGAAGCATTAAGCTTCACCATTTTTTTAAAGTTATACCTCATTATTTTAGGTCTGGTCATAGTCTTAAAGACACTAGATTCGAGGCATAATACTCATTTGAAAAAACCTAGCATTTCTATATCTTTGTACTTTATCATGTTGAAATATGTGGGGGATTGTTTAATGTTGTAAGATATTTCAAAAGGAATAAGTCTCACATTCCTTAGACCGTCATAAGTCTTGACCCAGTTCATGAGAATATTTTTATTTTCATGTGCTTATTTATTTAAATAAAATTCAAGCGTTATTAATTTGTTTTATCTTATCCCAAAACAAGCTTTTTGACCATTTCATTAATACACTTTTTTTAAATTATCTTATTATCATCTATATTTAATTATCTTTAATACACTATTTTTATTAGCGTCTATTATCTATATTTAATGTCTTTATTATACCGTTATTTCTATTTATTAGCCTCTTCCTATTTCTCTAAATTTGTGAATCATTTTGTTTATTTACTCTAATTGCTGGATTTCTATTTTCATTTTTTCTTCTGCTATTTCCAGCCTAGCTTGCCTTTGCTAGAAGGGTTGTAGAATCCTGAAGATATGTCTGGCTTTGGCAAATTATCCTTATTATTTATCGTTGCCTCAGATTTGATACTGGCTTCTTCTACTCTGTATTCCAATGAAATGCATGTTCAGTTTACGTTTCCTTATGAAATTGATTTCAATTAACAAGTTGCCATTAATACCTTAAAGGGAATGGTCATGTTTAGTTGAGAGGAATAATGATTCATAATGAATGATTATTATGCAAAATGATAAATAGCAATTTATTTATCTACATCCATAAATTTTCATATGTAATAGTTTTTTTTATTTTTGTTATAAATATCTCTATTTTGAAAATATTAGATATATATAATTATCATTTATTTATAATAAAGATAAGGGTATTATCACTATAAGAAAATTGGCATTCAGATAAAAAAATTATGTGCCAAAAATCTAATTAGATAAGTTGCATTTTTATAGATAGAATTAGTTATGTAGTTTTGTGATATAAATTTACATACAAAGATAAAATATTCTCTAGATCCCATTTTTCTAGTAGTAATAGATATTTTAGTTTTATTCCAATAATTACTTGTTTCATTTTTTATACTAAGTTAACATTGTAAAAGTAATTACAATCCTATTACATTTCTATTAATTGAAATTCAACTCCCTCCTAATTCAATTTGATAAAGTAAGTTAACTTAAGTTCTTATTTGCATATATAGTTATTTATTTCGTGTCAAACTTGTAAATTGAAAAAAAAAATCAACTATGTAACGGAAAAGAATATGATCAATGTAAACTTTTAGTAACCAATAAATAAATGGATATATTTTCGACAAAACTTCAAATAATACGGTGTTTATTTGATATTTACCGAACATGGTAGGAGTAGTTAGTTATTTTTTCTTGAAATATGGACAAGTCATCCGGTCAAATCAAGATTGCAAGTTGATCAAGAATTAAGTGCTTATTTGCATATATAGTTATTTATTTAATGCCAAATTTGTAAATTCAAAACAAAAATTCAACTATGTAACGGAAAGAATATGATCAATGTAAATTTAAATAACCAAAATAAAAAAATAGATAAAAAAAATTTTTTCTCGACAAAACTTCAAACAAATACGGTGTTATTTTGATATTTACAGAACATGGTAGGAGTAATTAGTTATTTTTTCTTGAAATATGGAAAAGTCATCCGGTCAAATCAAGATTCCAATTGGAACAAGGATTAACGGTTGAATACATGAAACTCAGAAGTCAAATAAAATTTCCTGATGATCACGTACAAATAGTTTCTAGGCAAACAAAACATATACCTTTTTTTAGGACGGGAACTACTAGGTTTAAGATAGCTTTTCGGAAAACCTACCCGCTTAACAAGGAAGAAAAAGTGAGGATAATACGATTCCACGCGCATTGAATACTATATAAGTAGCATCCTTCTTTAGGAAACGCATCATATTAACACATCCCCTCCGACTTGATTCTTGTTAAGAAAAATGAAACACTAGAACCATCCATATATCTTCTTGCATAAAACTCACTTGTTCTTTTTCTTTTAATCGTTTAGACCGATAATTCATTGACACTAATTTCGCTTTTGTAGCTCCAAACTAGACATTTCGAGGTATATTAATTATCCTCCAACTTTCAGATTATCGATAATATTTGTTTAACGACGCCGAAGATGATCGTTCGTTATGATCTTCGTGGATGGAGGATGCTGGGCATATCGATGGCCATGATTGTTTCTTGTTCGCTTCAAATTCTTTATTCTTTCGGATAGGTTTGTCTTTTCGTCTCTTTTTGCTTTTCATACTAAGAATTCATTACATTAAGCCAGATGCTTTCTTATTTCATGAATGCGGGTCCTCGGAAATAATAAGTGTTTTAATGTTAATTATCGATTTCTCAGTTTTGTTAATAAGTGGTCACCCGGAACTATTTCCTATTTAGCTCTTTATCGACTCTATTCACAAAAAAAAAAAATAAAAATAAAATAAATAAATAAAGAAAAATAAATCTGATGGTCTTGTAATCATGATTAAATTGGTGGACACTACCCCCATAAATTTTTGGAAACATAAGGGTCATCTCAATTGTCTTCTACCATAGACTTTTTCCTTCTTAGATTTGAGGATAGACCGTGAACTAAAATTACCATAATTTCGGCGGTTTTTCCTTTCTATTGACGACTTTTTTTTTTTTTTTTGCCCCCCCTTACGTATAATACTTCTTATTTACGAATTTTAAGTGTTTATTGGCGAAAAAGTGAAAAAAAAAAAGTAACAAAGAGAAAAAATAACTTAATTCAAGTTAATAGATATCCCGTATGAATAAGGTTCTTTTAGTCTTGTGGCAATGGGATTCTACGTGTCTCTTTGTCCTGAACATGGTGGGGAAAAAGGTCTTGAAGAACTGGCTATCTATGTTTGTGGCCTAAAAAAAAAAAGGAAAACATGAAGTCTGCTTAGTGGCTTGAACATGCATGTATTTAGGCCAATTTGTTCTTTTAATGTACTTTGGTTGGTGCATCTATAAACTAAGGTTACTTTGCCACTTTTTGTCTAATAATATTATTACAAATGCGATAAAGTGTGCAAAGTTGTTTTAAACATATCCACTAGATTATGTCATAGTTTATTCTATGACGTTGCTCGGGCATGCGAAGCAGTTTTTGACGTTACACCGTAATAAAATATGGAATTCATTTCGAATATTGATTTTGAAGTGGCTTTCAAGTTTTTGTGTCGATCTTATTAATAATCTAAATAAATCATAATAATATTTATTAAAAGTATTACAAATAAAATAAAAGATCTTTAAAGTATTAATATAATAATTTAAAAACCGCACTGGATCCTTATTAATTAATTATAAAAAACATTTTGGCAAGAAAATATAGGCTTGTGGGAATTGGGCAAGAACGGTGTGGATTCTAGATTGGCATGGCCTCATGGGAGCTTTTAGACAACAAATAGTGACTTTCATGTTAGGTTTAGATATGATTGCAATTAAATAATTGTTATAGCGTGAATTATACGCATTTCACGATTTTTAATACTGATTATACAAAAAAAAAAAAAGAAAAAATTAGTAAATAAAAAAATGAAATTTTATATTTTGCTTGGATTTTTATTAAATACCACTAAAACTGTTGTCATATTATATATAATTATTAGAAATTTTATGTTCTCGTCAACTTCACTATAGGACCACTATCGCATATATATATGTGGGAAGGCAATAGGGGAATTGGAACCTGTATATTCCACTTTTGAGACTATAACTAATATTGCCATTAGTCAACCGCCTATGGATGGTAGAAATTCCCAAAAGTTATTAAGAAGACAAATTTCCTTTATTAATCTTTTTTTTTTCAATTTTTTTTTTACTTAAAGTAAGTTTTGCAAATATTTTTAGATGATTAATACAACTTGCTTGTGCTTGGGGTCTATGAAATCAGATATCATTAATTATAAGCATGTTTATATTTCAACTAAAAATATACACTAAGTATGTAATATATTTCAACTTAGAAATTGGGGAAAACCGAACAAGATCATGTCCATACTACTAGGTAATAGTAGCGTTCCACTAACACATAGTAATAATGATAACTTATTTGACATACCTCTTTTCTTTTCTCTCTTTTCTTTTTTCGATTTTTCAATTAAGTATTACATTTATATTTTAAAATCTTAAAATATTGAGTGAAGAGCGATTGAAGATTATTTCAATGTTAAATAATAAATATATCCTGCTTACTTTCTAAATCTATAGGATAAGAGACTTCATTTATTAATGGTATAATTTTTAGGTATCACCTAGAAAAATAAATGTCTAACTATTATAAATACTAATTACATATAAAAAAAAGTTTATCCTATCCTTTTTTGACCACCATAGTTTGACAAAGGAGCCTTCCCTACATCTTTTTCAACCACCCAATATGGTTAGTTATTAACTACTTCCTGATGGATTACTAACTCCCATTGTAGACGAAAACTTCCTTCATCCAATTCGAATAAAAAAAATATATTCGGGGAGAAATTATATTTTGGTCTGTAGTTGTCAACTTCTGTAATATAAAACAAAAGGGTGGAATAAGATTTTGGTCAATGTCCTTTTTGTGGTTGTAGAGTTGTTCTGGGGGCTGGTGATCTACATTCTTTTCCTGCTGTCCAGCTACGAACGGGGGATCCCACGAAGGTACAATTACTTCTTTTTCTTCTTTTTTTTTTTTTTTTTCCTGATTCAGGTTATTTATTTATTTGTTGTAAGGATCTAAAATTGACCAAAAATAGAGCTACACTCGAATGTGGTTTTAGTACCTCTAATTTTGAGCCTGGAGGTAGTAGCACATCTCAGAAAAGAGAAAAAGGCTGTGGTCCATAATTATGATTTTTATGAAAATTTATATCATCAACTATTTGTTTTTGGTAATTAATTTGTATTGCTATTTTGTATATTTATGTTGCATATATAATACCCGCACTTTTAAAATTTTATATCATCATAATATTTTATGCATCTATATGTTTCTTAAATGCGTAATAGTAACTTAATTGGGATGATTGTTCATTGTCCTAATATTATTGATTTAATAAAATCCCTACCAATGAGGAGCTAACACTTAAGCAGTCGATGTAGATTTAAAAATCTTTTTACTACTACTTAAGTATTCTGTTATAATTGGTGGGGATATAGTTAAGATATCATATAAGGTGTGAAAAAAAAAAAGAAAAAGAAAAAGGAAGATCGGATGATTCTAATACACACATTATAATTTTGAAGGAATGACAAGGGTAGGAATGCAATGGGGCAGGTTTGAAACGGGTCATATAAGACCCGAACCCAACCCGTTTCTCAATAGGGTATCCCAAATCCGACCTGCTACCCTATATGGTTTTTTATTCAATACCCAAACCCGCCTCTATAAAGTTTTGGACCTGACCTGCCTCGCCCCTCAACCTGCTTCATTTCTTTTTTTTTTTTCAACTCTTAGTTAAATTCAATTGCATCTTCCAACAAAATATTGGGTGGTAGTTGGTAGCTAGACTTCAGTATGTTCTAAACTAAGCTAGGCTAGTTACAACACACTAACCAATTCACAGGCTCATAGAACTAGCTATTTTATTTGTTAAAACAAAAAATTAATAATATTATAAAAATAATTTTTAAGAGATAAAATTAAAAATTAGAAAAAAGAAAAAATAAATAAAGTTAAAACTATTAACAACCATTCTTAAAGACAAAATTTAGTAGGGTTTTGTCTTTTAAAATTTCAAAATCAAAATTTTAAATTGTTTATAATTAATTACCTAAACCTGATCCGAAACCCTATAGGATCGACATATAATTTTCCAAACCCGTCCCGCGACTCTATAGAGTTTTTAACTGTTCGGGCGGGCCGAGTATCCTATAATGACCCGTAATCCCTAGACAAGGGTACCAATAGGTTTTTTTATTTCTTAAAAACTCGGGGCTATACTTCAATTATATAGAATTTTGTGTCATATTTAGATCATTTAAAAGACAATAAGATGATTTAGGTATTTTGAATAATCAACTTATTTTATTAATGTGTTGATGAATAGAATTAAACTCCCGTCAAACATAAATCTCTTTCCATTTTCATTTTATTCCTGCATTTTGGGTTATGAGATGTAGGAATTGTTAAAAAATAAAAAATCAAAAAAATCGAAAAACTAAATTGAAACTAGAAAACTGATTTGTAAAATTATGATCAAATAGTCACGAGTGTCGATTTAAAGTTAGAGTTTTTAAATTTTTTCAATTTGTGGTTTTTGGTCTTGGTTCTCAAATGATGATTATGAATTAACGTACTAAAAAATTAATGATTTCAGTTCAGTCTATAAAAAAAAATGGTTAATTGGTTAATTGAACCATGTGACCCTAATGAGATGTCTGGATGTGAATTTTACCCCCTTCTTCACAAATAAAAAATACAATATGTTATATATCATCTATGTATAAATTTTCTTAATAACGTGGCCAAACTGATCACATTCCTATATTACAAATGCTTTGACGATATTTGATTTATATACAGGTAACGATTCATTTCAAAAAGCAATCACATTTATTCTCTACAATAAAGTGGTTAATTACGTTCATTTCAAATCCTAGTATATCGATTGAAAAAAAAAAGGTATAAAAACTGTTGGACTATTCATAACAATCAACTTATCTTATTATTTGCAATATGTCTTAGAATGTTTGGTTCAAACAGTTATATGGTCCAGTCATGTGGTGCTTTAATATTATGAATTTCTCTTTGTAATTTTTTTCTAAATTGTTTTTTTTTCCTTTGTCATATTTGACATGCCGTATCTTTTACGTTGTCCACATATCTGTTCATTCAAAATATATGACAACGACTGCCGTAACAGGATGAATCAAGTATTCTCATCTATATATATACATGGGATTTTTTTTTTTTTTTTTGTTTTCATCCTAGATTGATGGAAGGGATGGATTTATTTATAGTTATCCTATATTTTCACACCAGAAGAAAACTGTTCTTTTTGTCTCTAAAAATAGTTTTTTATCGTAAAAATTATCATAGTTAATTTCATTCGTAGTAATTAAACTCCTTTTATCAATATTTTATAAAATTTTTTTTCTCAAAAGTCAATTTTCCAATTTTTGTTTTTTAGTGTCATTCGTGTTTACAAATATCGTTTTCTTAAAGCCTAAGTATTGTTTGACTAATTCCTTTTTTCCCTCCTCTATTTACTCAGGTTATAATGGACAATGGAATAGTTGAAGTTACTTTGTCTACTCATGGTGGTGATGTAATAGGCATCAAGTACAAAGGAATTGACAATTTACTTGAAACTAAAACGCCCAGAATTTCAGAGGGTACCAATTCTATTCGCAGAAAATTCCTTTTGTTCCTATAAGCTATCTATTCTTAATTTATACATCCCGTTACTACTCCAATTTATAATATATACAATTAATGCTTAAAAAAAAGCAATTTATTTTTTATCAATAATTTTTAGTAACAAATTTATTTTGCTGATGGTTCTTTACATTTATTGATGTAAAACTTATCTTTTCATTGCAACGATGGCTCTTCGCAATATTTCTAGTTTTTCTTTTTTTATTATCCATTAAGAATTTTTCTTCTAACTAAAGGAAGAACTTAATATAATTATATTATTTGTTGATCAATTAAATATATAGGAAAGTCACTAAACATCTGCTTGATATCGAACCTATTAATGTAATCTGCTAGTAAAATAAAAGATTTCTAACTTTATGTTTTTTTTTTTACATGGTAAGAAACTATAGCCACTATAAGAAAACTGACCTTTAGAGATAGAAATTTTAAAATAGAAAATAGGTAAAATAAATTTTATAAATAGAACCAGTGATGTGATTTTTATGATAAAATTTATGTTTAAAAATATAATTTTTATCTCTAAAACTCAGATTTCTTGCCCGAAACGGTTAAAATCTAAGGAAGTTTATAATACTATTATTGTTGATGCTGAATAATAATAACATTAGAATCTCATATTGTGGTAACTGTTATTGCAATGTTGTTGTATTTATCTAATCTCTGCAAACGTTTGTGCATTTCAGGTATTGGGTGTGGTCTGGAACTGGCCGAGCAAACCAGATCACACCGACACGTAAATAATATATATTTATATTCAATCAAACATGTGTTGTCACATTAAATTTTAACAAAAGCAAAATCTTTGTAAATTAATTGATAGAATAATGACATGGTAAATATTTCAGGTTGAATTTCGGACACATATCATTCTACTATAGTGAAAAACGATGACCAAGTAGAATTGTCGTTTGCTAGAACTTGGAATAAGGCTTCAGACCCAGACACAGTCCCTCTTATTGTGGACAAAAGGTAGTTTTAATTTAGTTTCTAATATATGAATGTATTATTTGAAACTTTAAATATTTAATTATTCGAAATATTATTATTATTTTTTGTTTTTGTGTGTGTATATAGGTACATAATGCGACGAGGCAAGTCTGGTTTCTACACATATGCCGTATTCGAGCGCCCACAAGGGTGGCCAGACTTTGACTTGGTTCAAGCAAGAGTTGTTTATAAACTGAATAGAGAAAAGTAAACGAAACCTTCCATTATATTATCATCTATTCTGTTGATCGTGTTTATCTAAGTGCTTGCATGCGTGCTTGTATGTTGAACAAAATATCCAAATCAAAATAGCTTTTTATGAGTTACTTGAAATAATTTATCTTTTTCTTTGTTTTGAAGAAAATATTTACAAATAAATAATTCTCTTATGCTTCTTTTTTCTACAATTTTCTTTCTAGATTTCACTATATGGCAATATCGGACAAAAGGCAAAGGATTATGCCCACAGCACATGATCGTGAAACTGGTCGAGAGCTTGACTATGGTGAGGCTGTTCTTTTGACCAATCCATCCAATGATGACCTGAAAGGAGAGGTACTGATTATATTTTATTTATTGTCAAGTTGTATCGATGCAAATAACCAACGAATGCCGTTTACGGTTTACATACAATCACATATGCTTGGGACACATTTATAAGATACCCTAGTCAAAGATAGCCGAGACTCAAAACATCATACAATAGCAGAGAGATAAGAGATGACAAATGATCATGGTATGTAACATGGAAAACCATATTAGGATTTACAAGAAAACATATAGTGAGAATATGAGTACGTGGCATCAAAACTCAACAAAAAAAAAAATGATAATATCAAAAATGATACTTGAATTTTTACAAAAAATTTACTCGTGTAAATTTGATTTTAAACAATTTGGTATCTAAAGCAAGTTTTCAAGTACTTTTTTTTTTTTACCTAACGTTTAGTTTTGCAATTTTAGTACATAAATCAAATTTTCACATACATTTTTACTACTTGAATCAAGTTCAATCAAGTAGAAAAAATGTAATTAAAAACTTTCTTCACATACCAAAAAATATGAAAACCAAATGCTATGCATATGATTAAATTTTTTGCAAAAGTTCTAGTTCCAAATCATTCAAAATCAAATTTTAAGTATTGATTGAACTTTTTATGAAAATTCAGATTCTATTTATTACATTAATCCAAAAGGAAAAAAAAAAAAAACTGTACCAAGAGTTACTGAGATCACACATAAATATCCATTATTATGATTCAAGACTTAGTCACAGACCCTTAGAAAATCTCTCATTGATTAATCACAAATGTCATAATAACATTAAGCTAATCTTCGAATTAAATAAACACTCCTCTTACACGTCCAATTAGAGTTTGGACAAATAAAACAAAATCAAAATGCTCAAAATAGGAATGTACTGAATAGATAAAACAAATAAATAGATTGGAAAACTGTAAGGACCTGAATTACCTGTTCGATAGGTTTTGAGTTGTTGAAACACCATAACATCACCTTCCAATGTTATCACTCACCTCCCTATGTTATTGTTTGGATGGTGAAGTAGCTGTCCTTTTTAGGAACTCATCAATTTATGTTCCTATGCGCCAATAATACATCCATTTCTTCTATGGACAATGAGTCATATGATAAGAACTAACTAGAGCGCAACACATATATATATCGTTAATATCTTCCACACACGATGATTCTCATTTTTTTTTTTTTTTTTTTACAAAAGTTATGCATGTTATTAGATTGGTTCTCTATTTAATTATTTGGAAAGATAATATGATGTGGTTGAAGCCTATGTCTTTTGCACGCTTTGAATGTTCGTAAATCTTTTGTGTGCATAAAATAGTTATAGGTATCACGATAGATAAATGTGTATGATGATTTACAGGTTGATGACAATATCATATTCATGCGAGAATATGAATAATAAGGTACATGGATGGATATGCATGATCCATCCATAGGATTCTGGATGATTACATAGTAATGAATTTCGTACATAGGACCTACCAAGAAGATCTTCCTCTCTGCTGGACTGTCACACTCAATGTAAGTGATAATTCTTAAATTATCTTTTATTATTATAAAAGGAAGTACCTTGGATTTATTATTTAAAGAAAAAGGTTAATTAGAGTAGAATAACTTATATTCTTTTTTTCATTGTCGATTCAAAAGACTCAATTCCTAATTAGTTTAATGTTTTTTAATTCTCCGTAGATGTTTATGAGCAATCATTACGCTGGAAAGGATGTCAATACCGAGTTTCGTAATGGGGAACCATGGAAAAAGGTTTTTGGCCCTGTTTTTGTCTATCTTAACAATGGCTTGCCTAATGTTGGCTCACGACAACTTTGGCATGATGCCAAAAATCAGGTATCATTTTACTACTGAAGAGAGTAAATTAGGTCTATAGTCATATTATCAAAATGTCAAAGTTTTAAACAGATCGAGTGAAAATAATAATAATAATTCTTTACTTATTATAATATTTCAAAGTCACATTATATGATTTTGTCCCTTTCGGAGGATGATCAAATATATTTTACATGACTCCATTAAAACATTGATATTCACACATGTTTACTGTTCAAACTTCCTAACGAATTTACCCTAGTAGTTTTATTCTCATATTAACTTCCGCGGTAAGCCTTTATGTTGAATCGATTCTCTAAAATGCCTTATTAATATATTTGACCATCATTTATCTAACATTTATAAGGAAAATTCACGCTAATCTCATTAGCCTGGTTTTCCCTACATAATTTCTCTTTATATATATATATATACTTAGAACTTTCTCATTTTAATTGCTTTAGATGTTGATAGAGAGGAAAAATTGGCCATATGACTTCATTGCTTCCAAAGATTTTCCTTCGAGTAGTGATCGCGGAGCTGTTGCTGGCCAATTAATGATTCTTGACAGGTCAGATCCATCTCTTACCTTATGCAAGCATTATCCAACATTGCACTTAGGTTTATGGTGTATATTTCAATAAAGTGGCGATAAAACCTTGAGCTTGATATCAATGTATGTTTAGATAAAAAAAAATCTTATGGTTGGGATGGTTTTCGTTTGACAACATAGTACGAACACCTAAGCATGTATTGTTGCTATTGGAAGAGGGATGTGCTACTATCTTAGTTGATGTGCTCACTAGTGGTAGTAGATAGCCACTTAACGTGGCACCAACCTATTAAAAAGTTTTCTTTTTTTTTTTTAAATAAAAATTAATTTTGCCTATAGGTATTTACATAAAACATACATTTGGGGCGACTCAGCTTTCGTGGGTTTAGCAGCACCAGGAGAAGCAGGATCATGGCAAATGGAAACAAAGGTAATTTATTGGCTAAAAACATTAACCAATTGTGGGCAACAATTGACGATGTTTTATTATTATTATCAAATCTTAACTTCTTTTTTTCAAGTAGGGATATCAATTCTGGAATCGAGCTCAAAGAAAGGGGTATTTTCAAATAAAGAATGTTCGAGTAGGAGAATATAATTTATTTGCGTGGATACCTGGTATCTTGGAGATTATAGATATGAGGGAAATATTACTATTAGAGCAGGTATATGATTTACACTCAATTGAATATTCTAGGTAAATTTGGTTATAATTATATATGAAACAGTACGCTATTTTTATATTATTGCACCTATAAGCTTAAAGTCATAAATTTATCATGCATTAGAAGCTATAATGTTTTTGTGTCATATTGACGAATATGTCGATAGTCTATTTATTGGAGCAAGGCCAACATTGTCTTCGTTGAAATTTTAATGAGGAAGGCATTTAATATTGGCGACCATATATCATTATAAACATATGCATAATTGCATCTTTATTTATGTTTCATATCTTGTTTTTGCAATTCTATATATTTATTAACATTTTAGTAGACATAGGCCCTATTTACATAAATTTGTAATGTACATCTATCATTGTACCTTTTGATAATTTGTATAAGTGTGTATATATATTGAATCAAAAATATTCTTTATGTAGGATCTGAAATCAATCTGGGTCAACTAATATTTACACCACCAAGACATGGTCCTACTTTATGGCAAATTGGAACCCCAGATCGTATGGCTGCCGAATTCTATGTGCCCCCTCCAATTCCAAAACTTATGAATAAACTCTACAGTGAACTTAAAATTGATAGGTTGATTCCACTTGCCTAGTATATGAATCTATTACGTATCATTCTATTCATTATCATTTTCTAACTCTCCTTTTTGCACATTAGATTTAGACAGTACGGTTTATGGACGCGTACGAAGAATTTTATCCAAATAGTGATCTTGTTTATACAATAGGAGAAAGTAATTATGAAAAGATTGGTTTTACGCACAAGTAACAAGGTATTTAATATTTTCTTTATCAAGTCTTGAGAGAACAAATGTTTTTCTTTTATCATCTTTTAGTTATTCTAACCTAAGTCATTTCCTTTCTTGTAGGAGTGTGGAAAATAATAAATTTATCCCAACTACGTGGCAAATCAAATTTAAGCTGCATAATGTGACGCAGGATGCAAATTATAAGCTCCAATTAGCGTTGGCATCTGCTACTCAATCAAAATTGGAGGTTTGAAATGATTTCTTAAGTAATTTTCCTATGAGCATCATTCATTTGCTACAAGAAATCTTTGTAATGGGTCTTAATTATTCATTGACGTAGAGTGTTATATATAAATATATATAACTCATCCAATGTGAAAATCTTTGCTAAGGATAGTTTAGGATATTTATGCTCTTTCAAACAATTTTTGTCATTAATATGCACACTTAAATAATCACTAATGCAAAGTGAAATAATTGCTTTACATAAAAGTTGTATTTTAAAGATTTAAAAAAAAAAACTCACAATATAAAGGTTTTTCAAGACCAATAGCTCATTGAAAAATATTATAGCAATAATTAACGTACTTCAATTCACCTTGCAGGTACGATTTAATAACCAAAGGTTAGAAGAGCCCCACTTTTCCACGGGAAATATAGGTTGGGATAATGCCATAGCAAGACATGGCATTCATGGACTCTACTGGCACTTCAAGATTGATGTACCAAGTGCTCTTCTTCACATTGGATATAATACTATATTTCTTACCCAAGCTAGAGCAGAAACCAAATTTCAAGGAGTGATGTATGACTACATTCGTTTTGAAGGACCCCCATAGTGTCCTATATTATATATACAATCTAGGATTTATTGATTAGAAAATAGAATATCCATCAACATAGGATAAATAAAATCGTTCTTCTCTTGTAGAATTTTGTATTAGTATGGAAGTATGTAGGTTGTTCTTGGTGCCCTAATATACTAAGAATTTTTTTGCAATAGGTGAAAAAGAAAAAAGATATATATACGTGCTTTTGATAGCTAAGAATTGTTTGTACATCTTTTTTTCGCAACTAGATAAATATGTTAATATAGAATATATTATGTTAGAAATACGGTGTTATCATATTAATATGATTTAATGTAAATTTATATATTTATTGGTAAATGTAAAATTCGGTAACTAAATTTGGCACAAAATTCAATTTGTACCCTAAAGTTTGCAATAGTTAAATTAATACCTAATCAAATTTTATACGGCTATTTATACCATTTCCTCAACATCATTTACTACAAGAATTTCAACATTTAATGACGTTTGCAAATTTTTCAAACACCATTAAATATTATTTGTTTTAGTAATGTTTATCAAACATTATAAAAACCATTTTATTAGTGACGTTTGTGACAATTAAGAAAATTGAAATAAGACGATTTGATTTGTAACATTTTCTTATAGTAAACATCATAAAAGCTCTTAGATTTTTAACCTACATTATCCTTAAAATCGCTTAGAGAATCCTTATCCCAAGTTCTCAACTTCGACATAAAATGTTCTTAACCAATAAAGTCGGCCCTTAGCTAAGTGGGATCCTTTAAATTTTACGAAGTTTATTGGATCTACTAATGACATTTATAATATAAAAGTCAAGTCCAATAAAATATAATTTATACCAAGGAACTTTTTTCAAGAACCCTGTGGATAAGGTGGATTGCTTAATAATAATTTTAAAAAATCATTGAAAATAAGGCAAATATATATCTGTGATTTCAAAAGTTTTTATTCGAGTGACATAATGTTACTTTGAAAATATTGTATTTATTGCACAAATCTAATGCAAAGCTACAAAATATTCACATAATTTTACTATTACATGCATATGTAACTTTTTAAGTAGACATATCTCTTCGCAAAAGCTTAACTTTTACGAAAATATCTATAAGAAATTATTGCAGAATTTAAAATGTGTTGGTATATATATTGAAAGTTCATGTGATATCGATTTAAGTGGGGTGAGTATGAATCGTTTGATACGGTTTTACTAAAAATGAACCAAACCATAATTTATTATTCGACTTTCTTTTGTTTTAAACTGAACCATTAAATAACAGTTTGGTTTTTATTAATAATTTTCAAAACATTAAATAACGGTTTGGTTTGGTACGAATTATGAATTAGATGAAAATTGTAGGTCTAAAAAATAACTAAGAGGGGTGAATTGGTCATTGTTAGACGTTTAAAATTTCATCTTTCAATTAAAACAACCCCTTTGGTTCATAAGTTTAATGGCTTAAAACAATTACGATCAAGCACAAGTAATAATAGAGTATGAAAATTAAAATTAGAGAAAGAGAAAAGTGCTCAGGTATTTATAGAGGTCCATCCTTAGAAGTCATTTATCTCTTCTAGCTCCAAGCTAAGGACACGTCTTCTATAAAAAGTATGTTCCCCTGCATTTAAATAAACAAAGATTACAAGTGTTTGTCAAAGTACAATTGTTGGACCCAATTCCCCTTGATTAGCTAATCTAGCTAAACCTTAGCTAATTGTTGAACTTCAAGATCAGCTTATAATCTAAAAGTCATGCCAACACAGCATTAAAATCACAATCTGGTCAAGATAAAATAAATTGCATCAAGATGGAATCAAAAGAAATTGCAAAACATCTTGTCAAAAATGTTGGTGATGAAGACAATGCCACTCTTGAAAATTCGTGATAATTTCTTGGGGTTATTGTATATCTAACTTTTGAATCCTTTAAGCTTTTATATGATGTTTTGCAATGGATAGATATGAATAAAAATCGTGTCTTCTTTTGAATGTTCAATACCCCCCATATCTCTCTTAGTTCAACTTGTGTTTATCTTCAACCAATCTTTTGAAAATTTGAATTATGACTTGATATTTTTCTTTTTCCCATGTCCCTTATTGCTTCCATAAAGATCTATTGATATTTATCTTCAATATTTATCCATTGTCATGCCCCAAAGGGTACCTTAGTTGTTATCACCTGCTATGAATGCTCATATCAGTCATAATAGCATTCATGAAGCGTCTTAACAACAATACCTAGGAATTAAACCAAGCATTTTAACAAAAGCAAGGTTTTACAGATATTGTCTCATCATCACAATAGTTGGCTTTCTTAACTACAATTACATAATAACAAAAATTATAGTATGTCCAAAAAGACTTAAACATCAGGATGTATCACAGGTAGTTCCTCTATCCAACCTCTCTTGCAAAAATTTCCCCAAGAATTCCAAAATTAGCTAGCTTATCAAAGTGGTGCACCAGGCTGAGTTATAAACCTATCTTAGGATACCTGAATGATGAGTCAAACTATAGGGGGCGAGAAAACCATAAATTAATGAGATGAGAGTGCAATATCCTCATTACCACTAACACACAAGTAAACAAGTTATCAAACATATGCTATACATATACAACCATATGCAATGCAAACATCACATGTAGTCTTCCGGTAACCGGCATGAGGAATAGGATTTAACCCCTCCTTGACCTAGGGTTTAGGGAATACTTAGTTCCATTAGCATCTAGGTCATCTAAACTTAAATTCACTTATCACAAGTCCCACGGTGGCCTTAAGGTGCTCAATCCAGGGGTGGGTAACAATTAAACTCGAGACAATGGTTTGACTTGGTTTTGTAGTCCGCAACTTCCCTATATCATTTAGTTCGTTCTATAAAATTGGAACTTAACTTAACATAATTTTTCCTCATGGAGGCCTTAAGGTGCTTAATCCGAAGGTATCTTAACTTAAATGAAGTAGATATATTCATAATTTAAATTTTCCTATCATTCCATCGTCGACCGGAGACAGCATATAACATGCAATGTTATACAATGCATGTCCCTATTTTAATTATAACCCAATAATCATTGATAAATTTAGGGTAATCAAACATTATACATTCCACTCCAAACAAGTAAGATATTGGTAAAGGCAATAATTCACACCATCATCAATTCAAGCAATTCATTCACCAATATTAGTACATTATCATGATTTAGGTCCTCCGCATACCCTTTTCGAACTTAAACCATATTCTTAGTTTTAAAGCTCAATTCCACGTTTTCATTTTAAAGTACTTAGTTAAGTTAATGAAATGAGTTAAGTGGTTTACCGAAGTGGTGGTAAGAATTCCTCAAAAATAGGAAATTTATAACATACACAACCAACTACATAACTTATGTAGATGGCTATTCTATCATGCCCCCCCCCGCAGGTGATGGCAAAGTGATGCCAGGGCAGACAAACCACCACTGGCCTCAACTGGTAAGAGGTTCTGCTTTGGGGTAGACAAAATCCTTAGGTCTGGGTTCGAATCTAGAGTCTGCAGACTAGGTTCAACTCTGCCTAAGGGTAACAATACCTATAGCGCCCATGGTACCCTGTGGGGCATGCTTTGGTTGAGGTCACCATGATGCAATGGTGGTGTCGGCCATTACCACTAGGAGGCCAGTGGTGATTTGTCTGCCCTGGCATCACGTTGCCGTCGCCTGCGGGGGCGGGGCGTGACATATTCAATAGTAGAAGTGCTTACATGGCTTGAGATACTAAAACATATTCTAAAGGCTCTACATAACCATTTACGGATAGTTGTGCTCGAAGTGGGTAGACTTGATTTGGCATCCATTTTCCTTTATTTCATTCGTTTTTACACATATGCAGGTTGTGTAAGACCTTATTTGCATAAGAAAAAACATGTTGATAAAGTAATACACATACATGACCAAAGTATATGGGTTGTATATGAGGGTAATTTATAATTTGATTTACGCCTAGAATACACATTTATAAAATTACCCATGCACGACCTTCATACACGGGTCATGTACGGGGTTAAGTAAGACCCATTTTGCATTTAGAATGTCTCAAATAACAAAGTTATTAAACCAGTTTACAATGGCTGTGTAGGATGATTTTCACTTCAAACTCCTTGTGGATGCTCCAATTTGTATTATAAGTCTTGTAACACCTTTATAAATCTTTTTAACTTAAAAATTACCACTAGCACACATAGAATAGTAATACAACAGTAATATAACACACAATCAAGCAATAATCATCAAAAATCCACTCTTGTGGCAACATCGTTAGTTATCGAAGTAATCTAAAGGTTGGTTGAGAAATCAAAGTTTTCACCTATACAATAAAAGAAAACACTTTTCTACGCTTAAGGAATATATTATAGTAAGTAAAAACTAAAGATTTTACGTATAAAACTTAAGAATATTGAATCGACTTTTTGGCTAAATACTTGATGCTTCGATTTGTCCTAAATTTGAAGGCTAGTGAAATCTTATCAATGAAAGTGTGAAAATGCACTATAAAATACTTAAGAGGGGAAGGGGGGTAAATTGAGTATTTGCACTAAAAAATTCAAACAATTAATTTTAATGTAGCAGATCAAATATAACTTTAATAGCAGTAGATAATATAATAGCATATTATAATATAAAATATAAAAGAGACAGATAAAGAAAATTTCAGCCCAGATTTAACGTGGAGTTCGACCCACTTCTGCTCTCCACAATCCACTAATGCCTCCAATCGAGGACTTCAACACTACTTTATTTATCACTAAATAAACATATTCAAGCTGAGTAGTAACATCACTTTACAACACTTAGGAAATAAAATATTTCCTTTCTCTCTCTAGATGCTATCTATTAGATAGCAATACAAGAATAGACCAGTAGAAGAATTCTCTATCTTTGTAGATTTTGCAAATTAATGAATAAGAGAACATGAAAATAATGATTTGTTTATTCACAAAATGAAGCACTTTTTCACTTTTTACTTCTCTATGTTTTTAATCTCCAAGGATAGGGTATTTATACCTTCAAACATTAAAAATCCATTGAAGATAACGTCTTAAAATCAAGCAATAAATCTGCCAACGACTCTTTTCTGCAATATCGGCTCCATATTTAAATTGTCGTACCTCAAGACTTGTTGCATCTTAAAATGTCACACCTCAATTTTCCCTCTACCAAGTCTGAGCTCATATGCACTCCATCGAGCCTTGAATTAAAATTGTTATGTCTCAATGCTTGTTGCACCTTGAACTTATCATACCTCACATTGGACCCTCAACCAGAGCTATGCAACTTCAAACTTGTCAAGTCTTAGTCTTAATGTCGAGCTTTAGACTTTGAGCTTATTGCATCTTGACTATGAACTCGTTGAGCCACCGACGTGACTCGTGACAACTGCTATGCTTAGTGAATTTGCACCTGCTAATTCCTACACAAATCTTCGTACAACGCATACACGAAAATATATTTTTCTAACATATTGATCATTATGTTGTTTGACTAATTAAGTGTAGTTTAATACAATTGAATAGTTAATCGTGTAACTAATTGTCTCATCAAAATCCACATTAAACATATAAGTTCAACAATTTCTCCCTTTTTTATGAGTAACTCCTTTTCAATTAAACATACTGCCTCTCAATTGAGCATTCTTTAAAGAAATTTTCAAATTTGATTCAAAGACTTGATGCTTAATTCTAAGTAAATGTAAGCTACACTTAATTCATCATTTTTATCAAGAGATACAAATGCATTCAAAGTATTTCTCCCTCTTTGTATTAACAACACAAATTTTTGAACTCATCAAAAACATAAAACATTTGCATATATGTTAATTATGCATACAACATCTTACTCCCATTTTGGACTCATAAAAAATAAAATAAAACACATTTCTTGCATGTTACTTCAGTATATCTCCCCCTCTGGACTGATTAGAAAATAAACATGAGGTAGGTGCATTTAATATATTCTTGCCCTTTAGACTTATCAAAAACATGATTTGCGCGTGTTAATTGTAAATTCTCTCCCTCTTTAGACTGATCAAAAGAAAAATATGCAGACAAAGCTTTGATATCATAATAAAAAAACATACTTTCATGCATGTTAATTTGCGCATACAAACTTCTCCTTCTTTGTACTTAAAAGAAAAAAGATGACAGATTTAGAACATTGCAGATTAGAGGATATGCATAAACAACCATACAAATTCAAATATTCATATAAGTTCAAAAGAATCATATTCAAACATTCAAAACCAGATTTTAGCATTAATTTGGCTTAAGCATGCATACAATAACATATCATATATATTTGCAAACACGACAGATCACAAAATCACAGAGTAAATATGAATATCTAATAGCTTCTTTTATCCTTAGACCAAGTTTTAGATCAACTTGGCTCCATGATATTTTAGCACTCATCTTGCTTGATCGTGCTCAATTCTCTTTGTAAAGTGCAAAAACAATCCACACTCAAGGGTTTTGTAAAAATATTAGTAATTTGATTGTTTGTATCAACAAATTCTAAGTTGACATCTTTATTTAGAATATATCTCTGATGAAATGATGTCTAATTTCGATATGCTTGGTTCTTGAGTGTTAAATAAGATTTTTTTCTTAAATTTATAGCACTTGTGTTATCACAGTGAATTGAAACACTTTCATATCTTAAATCATAATCAAGCAAAGTTTGTTTCATCCATATAACTTGTGCACAATAGCTACTGAAAACTATATACGCAGCTTCGGTAGTTATAAGTACAATCGAATTTTGCTTTTTTGAGTGCAAAGAATTATGGAGTTTTCAAGAAAGTGACATGTGTCGCTTGTGCTCTTCCATCAACTTTACACCCAGCCAAAGTCAATATCGAAGTATTCAACTAGATCGACAGAGGTAAACAATGGATACCGCAGCCATGTCAATTAGTGCCTGCAAGATACTTGAATATGTCTTTTACTGCATTGAAGTGTGATTCTTTTTGGGCAAAATTGAAATCATGCTTATACACACACTGAGAACATGATATCAAGTCTAGAAGTTGTTAATATAACAAACCACATATCATGCCTCTATAAAGCTATCACAAATGTTTTTCCCATTTTCACTTTTATCATGTTTTACATTTGTGCTCATGGGTGTAGGTCTTGTTTTACAATTATCCATTTAAAACCTTTTTAAGAGTTCTTTGTATGTTAGATTGATTTATAAAGGTTCCATTCCAATTATTTTATTTGAAAGAT
This sequence comes from Combretum micranthum, assembly GCA_024138025.1. Lineage (NCBI taxonomy): Eukaryota > Viridiplantae > Streptophyta > Magnoliopsida > Myrtales > Combretaceae > Combretum > Combretum micranthum. The sequence continues at coordinate 753,405 of JAMXBD010000564.1, forward strand.
CTAGAAAATAATTGTGTTCTCCTATCATGCTCATTTCAAACTCAATCTCATGGATTCACAATTTATTGTATAGAGACTCATATTAGTAGCTCCAAACACAATATCATCCACATAGATTTACACAATAATGTGTCTAACTGGTGATTTTGATAAATAGAGTTGATCAATTTTTCGTCTAGAAAATCCATTGTTTAAAAGGAATTTATGGAGTCTTTATACCAAGCTTTAGGAGCTTGCTTGCGACCATAAAGTGATTTGTTTAATTGGAAGACACGATCACGGAATTCATTATTTTCAAAACCAGGTGTTTCTCTACATAGACTTTCTTCTTTGATAAAATCATTTAAGAAATCACTTTTAACATCCATTTGATAAAAAGTAAAATTTTTAAAAGCAGCAAATGCCAAAAGCATTATAATAGCTTCTAGACTAGCAACTAGGGCAAAGGTCTCAACAAAATCTGTCTTCTTCTTGATTATATCCTTTAATAACTAATCTAGCTTTATTTCCTATCATTATCCTAGATTCATCAAGCTGTTCCTATAAACACATTCTGTCACGCCCCGAGGGTATTCTAATAATAATAATCAAGACCCACTCGATTATCATTATTAGTTTACCTTCTAGGAATGACATGATTTTCAAAAACAGGATCTTTTAGTTGCTTGGAAGGAATAAATAAACATATATAAGATGTAAATTAGTAAACAACTATTACGAATTACAATATTACAGATCATATGCTTTATAAGTTCTTACAACCTTAACTGATGATTTTAATGCACATTAAATGCATCAAAAGACTAATACAGACATAGATATTCTATCCCTATACTAAACTTTAAACTTCTGGCTTCTAATCTCTTACCGGACCATGCTTCTGCTAGTAATGAGCCAGGGTCGCAAAGTGAACCGAAAGGACTGTGGGAGTATGAGCTAAAAACACAAGCTCATGAATAACTAGAACTTATTACATATAACATACAAGTTATTTAACAATCATATGAAATAATCAAACAAATGAACATTACAAGCTTGGATAGCGAATCCAAACAGATAAGATTTAACTCCCTCCCATCGGGTTAAAGGATCACAATCTATGGTCCACCTACCCAGGAGACTTAAGCTTTCAGAAATACTAATATTCAATTTAATTATCTCTTTAAGCTTATCATGTTTCATTATTTATTTCCTATTTTAGCTTTAGAAACTCCACTAAGTGTTAGTTGTTCCCATGTAATACCATAAGCGACGTCCTTCGTTTACCATTTAGTTCCTATGGTATTAACAGAACAAAAGTAATCTTGCAATTAACTAATAGCTCTCAGGCCTAGATAATTCAAGCATCACTAGAGATCTGAGAAACTAACATGTAGTAGGCTACCACTTACTCAAATGCTTTTTATGCATAGTATGTAATGCATGATTATTTTTCATTATGGTACCAGTAGTTTTTAGTCAATTTGGAGGTGATCAAGCATTACAGACACTCAATCAAATACTTAAATACATTATCAAGATACATGCATTTGTTATCACTTATTTTAGAGTGACATGGCAATCAATGGAATACAATACACAACTTTCATATTTCAAACAGTACACCAATTTTTATTATCTTTTATTTAAATTCACTACTAATACAAGCACAACCAATGTAATAAGACTGAGTTACTCACCTGCCCATCCTATTTAATCGTAGTAATCTTCCGGTAGGTCCTCCCTAATACCCGAGTCACTATTGAGATAAATCATATAATTATTAAAATTTCCAGATTATACAATTTAGTTTCTATGAATATTTAAGTGTCCTAATGGTTTGTTGGGTTTCTGTTTTATTCTTAACTAGTTCTTTTGAAATAATCCTAAGTTCTAAACCATTGTAATCACAGTTTTATTTTATTGAATCTGGTGGGATACTTGAATCAATTGATTGGGTATTTGGAAAATTTAGTAATTTAGTTAGTTCATTTTTAATTGTTCAAAACTATTAGTTTTCCTTTTTATTTACTTAATAAATTTTCTATAGAGTATAAATATTCCTATACTCACAATTTTGGATTATTTAAATCTCCATTGTTATCTATTTATGTACAAATATTAAATATATACCTATTATTTACTAAACTCATAAACTATACATATATATTTTCTAAAAATTAGTTAAATATCATCTTTATGAAATATACTCACTAAATAAAGGATTTATTAATTTAATTATAATTATTTTCGAAATTATTTCTCTTTTTCGCAAATAATAAGGATTATAATAATTATTATTAATAATAATACCAAAAGTAATTATAACATCAATAGTAATAATAACAATGATAGAAATAATAATAATAATAATAATAATAATAATAAAATAATAATAATAATAAAAAAATTTCCGAAATAGATAGATAGAATAATTATATTTCATCACATTAGTAATATAAAAATTGTTTTACACTCTAATTCATAGTATTACTAAAATAATCTTAGTCTTATATTTATATTATTTCAGAAATAATACTTTCGAAAATTTAACAAAATTCTTTTAATTATATAAAAATATTAATAATTGTAGTTAGAAAATCCATTATACTTAAATTACTTATTAGAAGTAATATATATTTCTAAAAATTCTTTTGGATTAATATTAATAGATTAAATACTTAAACATCATATATTTAAAAAGGCCAGAAAATAATTTTATTTTAAATTTAAATAAATAAATAAATTTCTGATTTTGTATTATTATATTATAATATTACTATTACTATTTCCAGAAAATAAATAAATGCTTAATAATAATAATAATAATTCTAAAATTACTTATATTATTATTTATTCTATATTATATTTATTTACTTTCGCTTTTCTTTTTTTTTTAAAAAAAAATTTGGCCGAGAGGTACACGGGTTAAATACGCCCGTGTACCCACCCCGTGCTCATTGGGGATTACTGTTCATTATCTTCCCCAATGAGCCGCGGCAGATTCCGACCAATCCCGACGTTAAAACGTCGGGATTTTGGATCCTATAGACTCCTAGGAACCTAATCTACTTGAATATGTAAGAAAAACAACATAAAAACAACATGCTACCCACTATTTTGAATCATCAAGCTCGGTTAGGTTTAGGAAAATCACCTTCGTTGTGACTTCTCGGTGAAATCCGAAGCTCCTAATGGACTTGGTTAGCTTCCTAGGATGTTTAGGAGTCAGTATCAATCCTTAGAATTGAAGAAAACTCGCGGAATAGAATCAACTTACCTCAAGCTCGTTTTCACGCGTTTTTCCCAGTTTTTGTTCGAATTTTTGAACTGGGTTGATGCGAGCGTTTAAAAATCATTTTCTGAGTTGATTCAAATCCTAATAAGGTGTGGATGGATTCTGGAAAGTTTGAGAGAGTTTGAAGTTCATTTGCCTGTCCATCTAAGTTCGTTTGCACATATATATATATAACGAAGTGCAAAGTTTCGGCCACGTTTCTTCCTTAAATTTGAAACGAATTGCTCTTGTTTGTTGTCCATTCATCCGTTTGTTGGTTTATAATTAATGTGGGGGTGATTTGGCCGGTTTGTATTGGCTTAGGTTAGATTTACATTGACTTCAATGTAAATTATTGAGGAAATTCCGGCTCACTTATTTTAAGAGAATCACAGCCCTTCAAATCCAATACAACGTCTCCTGTAAGTTGTATTATACTTATATATTAATTATATATTAGTTATATTTTATTTAGTTGAGTTTTCGGGTAGTTTATTACACTATTAGGGTATATTTTAGCTTATATATGTAGATATATATATACACAAAAGCCTTTAATGGATCTTACAAGATGTTTAGTTTAACAAAAAGTACAAATTTAAGTTTTAATAATACGTATCTATTTGTTTAAGAAAAGTTTATCCCACGCGATTTAGGTTTTATAAGCTTTTTGGGTCAATTTTCGTTTCAGGCTCCAAGAGCTTTAGAAAACCTTAATTCGAATATTGGTATGATTCAAAACTGTGTTTGAGGTCTAGATCTTAAGTTATACATCAGTTTATGTTTTATAGGTACTTATAATTCTAACAATTCATCTTAAAATCACAATTTCCTAACAAAAACCCTATTGAGTCATTTACTTAATATTACTACTAATATATAGGCTAAATTAGTTATATGTATTAGATTTGGATACTCATTATGAAATCTTATCAATGTAGTTTATTACTGACTAGAAATCTCAAATTTTAGGGTTCCAATGCAAATATAGGTTCATTACTAAATCTTGTTTTAATTTCAGGTCTCTGTTGAATACCAAAATGGTTTCTTAATTTCTATATTTAGGTTTTCCTATATAATCTGTCTGTTTGGCAAGGATTCGGGTTTGGGATTTGTAGTTTCCTTTTATCACAACTTGAATTATCAACTTGGGATATGAAATCTTGTTTTTGGTATCAGTTGGGGTCAAAAAGTTCTTTTATGAACTTTATGAGCCCTAATCCGGCCACATTTAAGTTATTTATCTAATTTAGGGTTTATTGTAACTCTAGGTTTACTAATCAGTTCATAAATTCTAATCTAAAGTTGTTTCATATTATGGGAGTTTTCAGGGTTTACACATTCGGTTCCAATAACTGATCTATTATCAAGTCTGGGAACCAATTTCAACATCATTTCTTTGAACTATTTAATTCATCTTGTATGGCTTGAATCCAAAATTCATCTTTAAAGCTTCTTCAATATTTCTAGCTCGTTTGTGATAGAAAAACCAAATTACTCATATTCTTAAGGATGATCTTGTTATACTCCTATTAGAAGTTCACCTATTATTAAATCTTTTGATATGATATTGTATTTTCATTCTTTAGAAGATCATTATTAACAGATTCATGCACAACATCCTTATTATGTTCATTTCTTCTTTATTAATATTTTTAGGAGAAAACTATTCAAATCAACGCAAACATGATCAATATCATTATTTGAACATAAATAGGCATGAAGTCATCAAAAGTAACATGAATTAATTCTTCTACAACTAATGTTCTCTTATTAAACAGTCTATATGCTTTACTAGATAAGGAGTACCCTAGAAAAATTCCTTCATCACTTTTAACATCAAACTAGCTAATTGTTCTTTTCCATAGTTTAAGATGTAACATGTAGTGCCAAAAGGATGAAAATAAGATTTGTTAGTTCTTTTTCTTTTCCAAAGCTCATAGGGGGTTTTCTTAAAAATTAGTCTTATGAAAACTCTATTTGATATATAAAAAGAAGTATTTATAGCTTTAGCCCAACAATATTTTGATAAATTGTTTTCACACAACATGGTTCTAGTTATTTCAATTAAAGTTATATTTTTCCTTTCGATCGCACCATTTTGTTGTGGAGTTTTAGGTGCTAAAAAATTATGTTCGATGCCATATTTACTGCAAAAATCATCCATTTCATAGTTTTCAAATTCTCCCATGATCACTTCGAATATATATAATATAAAGACTTTTTTTTTTGGACTTTCTTACAATATCTAAAGAAGACATGAATTGTTTCATATTTAGATGCAAGGAAGAAAGTCCATATATATCTAGTGACATCATCACAATAACCAAGTTATATTTTTTGTCTTCCAAACTTAGAGTTTGAGTTGGACCAAATAAGTCTATATACAATAGCTCTAATGGCCTAGTAGTGGAAACAAAATCCTTGGACTTAAAAAAAAGTCTTAATTTGTTTTCCTTGTTGACATGCTTGAGAAATCTTATCCTTTTGAAAATTTATTTTTGGTGAGCCTTTTATAAGATTCTTTTTAACAAGTTTTGAAATTACATCCATGCTAGCATGTCCTAATTTTCTATGCCATAGCCAACTATTATGATTTTGAATGTATAGACAAGTTTCATTTGATGATTTGAAACCATCTAAATTAATTTTGTAAATATTTCTTTATCTATACCCTTCAAAATAAGCTTGGTTATTATCAATTATTTCAATAGAACATTTTTTAGCAAGAAATGTTACTCTAAAACCATTATCATATAATTGACTTACACTAAGCAAATTATATTTTAATCCATCAACTAACAACACAATTTTTAATAATTAAACATTTGTTTATAAGAATGTTACGTTCACCAAGAACAGTTGATTTGTGATTGTATCCAAAGGTAACTTCCCTTGATCTTTCAAGTGTAAAGATGTGAACTTGGATGCATATCCAATTAAGTGTTTAGAGCAGTCGCTATTCAAGTACCATTTGTTGCTCCCACTTGAAAATCCCTGCAAAATAAATTATTACTTCTTTGGTACCCATTTGAGTTTAGATCTTTTTGGTTAGGTGGAACAAGGATTTCTCTTTTGGGAACCTAAACCAACTTGCTTTTATGATTCAAATGTATGGTTTTTTTCATTACACAATTATATGCAATAAGACTGGTTTTACCATAGTAATTGCATGTCCCATGAGTAGCTTAAACAAAACGAGTTTTATGGACTTGCAGCTACCTTTTTTTACTATAGTCAATTACATATATATTTGAATCATATCTTTGATTTCCAAGAAGTGTGTTCAAATTTTTTTCCCATTAGTGAACTTAGCTATAATTGCTTTTGAATCATCTAAGTTAGCTTTTACCAAATATTTTCCTTTTTTAGTTCCTCTAGTTCTTTAAAAATTTCATTACTATTGCTAGCACATTTAATATTATTATTATTTATAGTTTTAATTTCAAGGTTAAGTATATCATTTTCGACTATTAATTTTTCTTGGTTTTACTTAACTCATCATTTTCACTTTTTAGCTTCTTACACTTATTATTCATTTTATCATTTTCTAATTTCAAACAATTTATTTTTCATGCAGCTTTTTATTTTTCTTTTTAATTTCTTCTTGCTTATTTTAAAATATATCTAGCTCTTCTCCTACTTTCATCATTAATGTTTTAAGCATGTTGTTCTTTTTCTTTACTTTAACTAGCTTATAAATTACTTTATCATATATAGCATGCAATTCATTATAAGAAGGAGAAGATGGAGAACTAACCTCATCATCTAGTGTCATGAAGTATACATTAAGTGGCTATGAGTACTTCTTTTCTGGATCTTTTGGATTCCTTTTTGAGCAGTTGGCAATATTGTTGGATGTGTCACGGCTTATGATATTTATAGTGTGTTATCACATCCTTCTTTTTATATCTTGATGAGTTGTCATCGTCTACTCTCTTTGTCTTGTTGCTAGGCCTCATGAACTTCTTAAGCTTCTTATCCATCAAGACAAGTTCCTCATTTCATCATCATCACCATCATCATCATTGAGGGAATCATGATTTGTAGCTTTAAGAGCAATACCCTTTTTGTTTGATTCTTCCCTTGCTTCTTAATGAGCTTATGCGTTTTGAGCGCTCCAAGGAGTTCTTCTTTGCTCATAGTACTTAAATCTTGTGCTTCTTATATGGTAGTTCTTATTGCATCCCAATCCTTGGGTAGTGAGCTAAGAAGTTTAGAATTATTTCCAAGTTGGAAAAATTCTTCCCAAGTACACTAAAGGGATTTATGATGTTAATGAATCTATTATGTATCTCATCTATAGATTTATTGGGAAGCAATCTTAAATTTTCAAATTAATCACAAAAAAGACTTTTTTTGTATCTCTTACTCTTGATGTTCCTTCATAAGTCTTTCTAATTCATCCCAAATTTCATTAACAGATTTACATGTACAGCTTCTATTAAAATTACTTTTGTTAATCCACAATGCAGAATGCTCGTAGCTATATCATTTAAATCTGAAATTTTCCAATCATCTTCATTATAATCATTTTCTTCTTTTCCTTCAATAATCAATGGCCTATTTTCTATTACATTCCATAAGAATCTATTGTGAGCTTTTAAAAAGATTTTCATTATGTGCTTCTAATATGGATAGTTACCCCCACTTAGAAGTAGTGTTTTATTTATAACTTGCCCTTTTAAAAACACTAGTGCATTAGACGCCATGATATTTACTCTATATGTGATTAAGTACATAAAAAGATAGAGACAAGGCTCTGATACCAAATGAAAACGTAGGAATGCACTATAAAATACTCAAGAAGAGGAGGAGGGTGAATTGAGTCTTTGCCCTAAAAAATTAAAACAATTAATTTTAATGCAGTGGATCAAATATAACTTTAATAGTAGCAGATAATACAACAACAGATTACAATATGAAATATAAAAGAGATAGAGATAGAGATAGAGATATAAAATTTTAGTCTAGATTTAACGTGGAGTTTGACCCTCTTCCTACTCTCTACGATCCACCAATGCCTTCAATCGAAGACTTCACCATCACTTTATTTATCACTAAATAAACATGCTCAAGCTGAACAATATATTACTTTTACAACACTTAGGAAATAAAATATTTCCTTTCTCCCTCTAGATGATCTCTAATAGATAGAAAATAAAAGAAAATAGCAGTAGAAGAATTCTCTCTCTCTGTAGATTTTGCAAATTAATGAATAAGAGAATAAGAAAATTAATAATTTGTTCATTCGCAAATACAAGCACTTTTTCACTTTTCACTTCTCTATGTTTTTGAATCTCCCAAGGACAAGGTCTTTTTAGCCTTCAAACATTTAAAAGTCCATTGAAGATAACGTCTTAAAATCCTAAGTATTAAATGCACGCAACAGTTCTTTTCTGCCACATCGGCTCCATATTTAAACTGTTGTACCTCAAGACTTGTTGCACCTGAAAGTGTCGTGCCTCATTTTTTGCCCTCAACCAAGTCTGTACTCATATGCACTTCATCGAGCCTTGAATTCAAAATGTCGCATCTCAATGCTTGTCTCACCTTGAACTTATCGCATCTCACATTTGAGCCTCAACCAAAATTGTGCAACTTTGAACTTGTCAAGTCTTAGTTTTGAACTTGCTACGCCTTAACTAATGGACCTGTCAAGCCCTCGATGTGACCCGCAACCAAGCACTTTGCATGTTTGAACTTTTTAAGCCTTAAACTTTGAGCTTGTCGTACCTTGACTATTGACTTGTTGAGCCCTTGACGTGACTCGCGACCATTACTGTGCTTAATGAATTTGCACCTACTAATTCCTACATAAATCTGTACAGAACAACACATACACAAAAATATATATATATTCTAACACATTGATCATTATGTTGTTCGACTAATTAAGTGTAGTTTAACATAATTGAATAGTTAATTGTGCAACTAATTGTCTCTCAAAATCTACATTGAACATACAAGTTCAACAATCAAGCATGCTCTTATTTTGAAGAACATGGAGCCAGGATCACAATGTCTCTTGCGGATGTGGAAATGGAGATATTTTTATGAGTTATGAGTTTTTAAGTTTTGGAAATTTATCGGTTTCATCGATCATAATCCATTAGCTTTCTGAGGAAGGAGAAATGAACTAAAAGAAAAATAAGAAGGAAAGGAAAAGTGAAAAGAAGCAGTCGATCATAAACTAAGGTATGTGTATAAATATAAATATATATGCGGTGAGGCAATGAACAAACTTGTTGGATAATTTTCCAATACATGTCCAGTTCTTACGTGATACGGTATCTTATCACAGTTATATATCCTATGGTATTTGGATGTGAAAACTTGCATGCCTACTAATTTGGGTGTACTGATCACAACTACATATATGGAATTTCAAATTGGAGTTCCTAAAACTTAAATTTTTATTAGATGCTAACGTTTAATATAAATTTAGGGTTTTTGATTCCGAAATTAGGGTTTAAGGATTCGGTTATTAAGGTTTTGAGTATTGTTGAGGTTCAATCACGACTTAAGTTGCCAATTAATTTCTAAACCCTATGTTCCAAGTAGGGTAAAATTACGGGGCTTCACATCCATAATTTTGTGCTAATATTGATTTGGTATGCTTTGATATGATAAACAAGTGTATCCCACATATTTAGCAAAAACCCTTCTATTCAAATGTTGATAAGGTTCTTCCACGTTCTTTTGTCATAATCTTCAACAAATATGATCTATAACATCTAGAATATCTTCAAATCTTGTTAGAATATCCTTTATCTTGGATATAAATTGAATCAACAAAAATCAAACTTGCAATAAGATAACTTAACAAAATAAAATTAAATTAGCTACAACTTGAATAAACTACATAATTCCCTTGGATTCTTGTCTAATTTTTAGTGAAACATGATAAATATATTTCTGAAATATATTTATCCTTGGAGTTAGGTCCTCAATGAATCAAAAACATTTCGTTTGAATCAATTTTCAAGCATTATGTACACTATTGAGTCGTTCTAGACCTATGCATCTTAAGCCTATGAGGTTTGCTCTAATTTCACTAATACTTGAAATTTCTTCCAGACAAGGCTCTAAGGTCTACTATTCTTTTCTCTTATTCATAAAACTCTCAATTTTCTTTTAATGTTCGATCTATCTTTACTTCAATCTTTTTTTTTTTAAATCATCTTAACTTAACCATATTATTTTAAATTCATTTCATATTAATCTAGACACACTCATAAACAATATCAATAATTACTACATGCTTTGTTATCAAAAGAAAACTAGGAGACTTAGCAAAAATGTAATTAAAAAAAACGTTATTATAATATTTTATTTAAAGAACGTAAATGGGAATCAAGAGAGGAAAAAGAAGATAAAACAAAGTAGAATCCAGTCACATAATTTATTTAGCACCCTGATATGAGTCCTAAGAGTAGCCGATTAAACAGTAATTCTCATTTCTCTAGTTATAGGTCCTGTAAGTTGAGAATTATAAGTAAACCATACAAGAGACCATAATTTAGAAACTAAAGAAGATTAGTCCTTTATAACACTCCTTAACATAGTTACATGGAAATTTGCTCATGGAAGCATAAAAGCATGCACTTCATATTTACAATACTATAATCAAATACATCAAACCTAAAAAATATTAAAAATAAAACATCTAACCAAATATTTCAATTGACTTCACATTTGTATTCTTGAGTTATACCTTAGAAATATTTGCAGTAAAAACACCATTCTCCATGGAAGCCTTAATCTTATCCTTCTTCACATTCTCTAACAACCTGAACCTCCTTGTGAACTATCTCCATGTGATGTCGTTACCAAGCTAAGTCTCTAAATTTGGATGGTTAATAGATACATCTCAAACATTTTTTTTTCTCAATTCTATTCTAAAAACCCAATGCCTCTTCATTACTCTTTTATTTTTCAAGAGCCAAGTTTACCTAAGTCATAGAAGATCTAGCAACAATTATCTCTTTGACACTGAATATTCTCATATGACCATCACACAATGGATATAATAGATGAAAAAGGTGTGGATTATTGCATGAGTTGCTTGCTAAATTTCCGATCATCGCAAATACCAGTATGAATGGCATGTTCATCAATTGCATGGTCATTAATGACCCAACATAGTTATTTCTAATATCATTTTATCATTATTTTTTAAGCCATTTAAGCTTGAAACTTGCTTGTGGTGCCTATTGATTTGTGAAGTAGTGAAGTTCAAAAGGTTTCACAAAATAGTACCTACAAAAACAAAAAGAAAACAAAAGTAGAATCCTATACTAAACAAGAAATTGAACAAGAATAAACAAACAAGGAAGAAACTTAACAACTCAAAAGGGCAAAATCATTAATAACAACAAACTAGAGAATTTTAGGAATTTGAAATTTTGCAAATTTTTTGGTCATTTTGAAGAATATATCTGGTATATAAATAGTCTTAAAAAATTAAATAGCACCTACTCGCCAACAACAATACCACAAACTAATCTACCATTTCTTACTTTGTTGATTTGAAAGTGTGATTAATTACTGCAAAGTAGATCTGGGCATATGAGCTATGGCCCATGGGTGGCTCGTTTACCCACTTCAAAAAACAAGTTGCGACTAAGTTTTTTCAGCTCGTTTAAAAAGAGTCACATTAACTAAACAATTTAACCTAAGCACGTAACAGGTCAAGCCAGCCTATGGGCCGAATCTTTAAAAAAAAGAAAAGGAGGAAAAGTTTAAGAAGAAAAATATTGTAATAACATATTAGTAATTATTTATGATATATTATAGAGGATGATGGATTGATACACACACCACATGCATTATAAAATTTTTTTTAAGTATATATTTATTAATTTAAATATAGTATGATATCCAATAAATTATTTAAAAAACTTGTTTTTATATATAAGTATTTGAGATAATAATAAAGTTAATTATTGATATATATGAAATCATAAAATACATAAACATTCCAATTTTCGCATAAATTAATTAAAAATATATTAAAAAATCTTCATTTTGGCTAGTGAGCTGGCCTATTTCGCTTGCAGGCCAAAAGGGTTGAGCCCAAGCAAAGAAATTCTAGCCTATTTAAAAGCAAGTCAAATTAGTCTGACCTGTTTAACTCAAAAGTAACCTCAGCCCAGGTCGCTAGGTCTATATGCCCACCTTTACTATCAAGTGTATCGAGCACACATATTTTTATAAAAGTAATTGGTTGGTACTAAGTCATATCCACAATGAATAGTGTGCTAGCTCCCAGTTGTAATAGGATCGTCTATAACTAGGCGAATCAATGAGAATAATTAATTTTTGACTTTATAAATTGTGAAATTTTTTCTAATTCAGTGGGATTTCCAATACCAAAATTGATCTCGGTCATGAATCAATTGGTATATCTATTCTATCAATCAATATTGTGTTTACATATGTCAAGTCATTAATGGTTCATGATTTCAATCATTGAATCACTAGATTAAAGCTCTTTTTCCAAAGTATGCAATTGCCTAAGATTAATCGATTAAAAAACTAATTATTTGACTAACCCATATTTAATTCCCCAAACCTCTAATCAAGTTAAAGCTAATATGTCTATGCTATTCTTAATCCAAATTAACTTTCATGAACATGGCTAGAAAAAGGTTTTCCCAAATACAAAATTAGTTCTAACATGTCTTCCAAAATATCTAAAACATATGCTCCATAAAATCAAATCTATAAGCACATAATTAACTAATAGCTTAAAACACCAACCTCATAAGCCACATTTATTAATTCATGATCCTAACAGACAAGAACAAGTCTTGTCATCATCCTAAACATGAAATATAGAAAGGAAATGGAAAAACCTCATCTCCAATATCTCTTAGATTAAATAAGCTTACCCACTCGCTCCCCGTTTAGAATCCACTAGAGAAATTAAATAAAACTAAAGTTACTATTCAATACCATCTCCAAATATCTAGTCTCATGTTTGTTTGTGTCAACAGAAAAATGGCCTTCGGTCTTCAATGTGAGTCTTTGATGAGCTTTGGCCCAATATTCCCTATATACTGCCCGTTCTGTGTTGACCATAAAAAGCTATCAGAATGTTTCTATGCTTAAGCTTTTGCCCACGTATCTCAATCGCATGTTGGACTTGGTCTCTCAGTTACATGGCCCAACAGAGGAAGAACAAGACACCGTCCGTTGCAATATCTGTCAGGCTTGGCTGCCAAGATTAGTTTTCACATCACTTGGGTCTGCCATGGTGTGTTCAGCACAAATGGCACGACATGGGCTGCTCTCTGTTAATGCAAAACAGCCCAACAATGTCACTTGTTCGGATCCGGTATTTGCTTGGAAGATGCTGGGAACTGATTTGTCTTATAGCTGTGGTTTTTTAACGAATATGGGCAAGATTTTGAACCTAATTTTCCAAATTGGTTGCATGTAAAAATTATTATAAAATGTGTTAGTGAAGGTGTAGCCACAAATGACGCCGCATTAATTTTTCTTTGCGTATTCTTTCATATACAGCCAAATCAGAGCATGAATTTAGTTTGTGAGATCTCTAGAGGTCCACAAATGCAGAAAACTATAAACTCTTTTCCTCTCTCTACACTAATGATGAAACCCTCAAACTTTTCTTTAGGAATCGTTCCATATTTAGGGAGCATGAGTTTGGTTTATCAAATTGCTGAAGGTCCACACATGCAAATATGTGTGTGTGTGTGTGTGTGAAGTTTTGTTTCGGTTATTGACAAATTAAAAAAATTGAAGACGGAAAAGTGTGGTATGAAGTGAAAGAAGAAGGTCCCAGGTTGTGTTTGCGGCTTCAATATTAGACACAGGCACAGCAGTAAACTATTTCGGGAATTAGTTTTAAAATCTAGCCCCTATTCCCACAAAAACCTTGCAGCTGCACCTGCACCTGCACCTCACATGCATGTCTGATCTGCTCTCTTGTGTCTTGGCTGCTCTGTTCTGAACATTATTCTTCTTGTCAGGTTCATGTTCTCATCTCGTGTCTTCTTGGCTCGGTCATGACTTGCTCACGTCTGGCTTACTCAACAGTTCAGCTCTTCTTAATGTGCCGCTTGGGTCTGGTCGCCAGCTTGAGCTTCAGCTTCGGATGTCAGGTGCAGGTCTGTCGTGGTGCTCAAATGTCTTTCACGAGTGGTTCGTGTAGATGAGCTCTTGAGAGCTGCGCGTCTTCTCCGATCCTCTCCTTGGACATATCTCGTTCATCATCCTTGTGAACTTGAGTCTTTGAATTTGCAAACCTGGTAACTCTGTACAGTAAACTGCTCTTCCATCACAGGACTGATCTGATATGTGTTGTTGTTACGAGCCGCTAAGGTCTCGTGTAGCTCCGCATGGACTTGCAAGAGCTGCTAATGCTGCAGTTTTTTTTTTATAGAAAATGGACCGCTGATTTGGATTGGATAGCTACTCTAACAAGAGATAATTTGATTTGTCCTCTCATCTATCACTGCTCGCAGTTTTGTCTCCGATCTTAAACTTACCAAAAGGCAATTGGAGTTAGCAAGGTGAAAAACGAGGCACATCTGACCAAATGTAAATGACAAAACATTAAGCATCAGCAAGATAGTATTTACTGTCTTTTTTTCCTATTGTTTTCATATCGTAGTTACTTTTGTGTATGAGTAAATCCTTTCTTCCGAAGTTTATTCAATCTTTTTGCTAACCATTTTTCATCCAAAATGTTATCAAATTCTACATCTTCTCATACGTCAGAAAAGGTAGCAAACCCTTTTACCAAATCTTGTTTCTTCGATGCTTGCTAGCATATAGTGTTGAGCTTCATTGACTTTCAATGAATTAGAGGCATCTTCAATCTTGGTTGAACATCATGAAGCCACTCAAAAGATTCTCAACAAAATTCATAAGGAAATCTCCGGGATTTTTCCGAGTTAAGCCTATTGTTACGTACCATTGATGAATAAAGGTAGAGGTTCAAAAGTGCTTCGAGAAGAACATAAAAATGTCCTTTAGTGTTTTATATGTTGTTAATACTTTAATCTGTAAGAATAATAACAATATGCAAAATCCCACGCCGAATTTGCAATATGATCAAATAACCAAAAATAATGTCCATCCTTTACAAACCAAAGTGATTTGGGGTTGATATACTCCCATGTATAGCTTTTCAACAATTAATAAATTAACGGCAAATCAGACAAATTCCATTTTTGTAGCCTACATATGGTCTCTAGCCCCAAAAGGGATAAAGACATCCCAATGCGGTGTTTCTGCTGCTATCCTGGGCTGATAACAACGATGACAGCCACAGCCCTTAGTATTGTTTACATTTTCATAATCTTGACTACTCCATTAATAGAAAGAACAAATATCAGAAAGCATCAACAGAAGCTCTAACCAGTAGTTCCATTTGTTAGAGAATAATATTTTTCCTGCATCATTTTTTTACACGCTGAAGTGGAACTAAAAGCAAGCAATTACAGTTTCTCTTGATAGAGACAAGGACAGTACCACTTAAAACCATAATTTAAAATTCAGTTCAATTAAACAGCAAATATAACTTCAATAATTAAATGAAAATCCAGGAACTTGCTTTTCCATGTAATGTAAAGTTTGCAATTGAAGTTTGGGACTGCAGTCAGCATTAGTTGGGAAAGATTGAAGCCTGTGTGTTCTTCATGGTGATTAGCCTTTTGGTGGTGCTTAAGCAATTTCCCCCTATGCTGCATATTTGCATAAGTTTGTCACCTGCTATTTTGCAACCAGTTCAAACTAATTTCTTCTTTGACAACTTCCACCTTCAAATCACTCAGATAAAGCTTAAATGCATTCCACAACCTAGCTTTTGATTCATGGCAAGTAACCTTCCTTAAACTTTGTAGGTTCTTGACTGATGATGGTAATTCATACAATTTCAACCGTCCCTTCATGTGAAACTCGATTAGCTGAGACAACGAACCGATCTCGTCTGGCAAATCTTCGATCTCAATGCAATCTGATATGTCTAGAGACTTCAAGTTTTGGAGGTTTCCCACAGCATCTGGTAACTCCTGTAAACTTGTACAAGTGTTCAGCTTCAATATCTCAAGATTTAATAGGTTACCAATTGTTCGAGGAAGTTCTGAAAGATCAGGACATTAGGTGATGCTAATTTTTCTCAAGCTTGTCACATCACAAAGTCGAGCTGGCAATTTCTTCAAGTTCTTGCAATAGGCAACACTGATCTCCAACAAATTTGGCATTGCATCACAGATCTTCATCTCGGAATCCAGCACCTCCTTGCTGATATCACACATAAAAAGGGAGATTTTCTGCAGATTTTTCAGCTGTACATTTTCCATCTGAAGGAAAGGAATTCTAATGCGTTCAAGTCTAACTCTCTTTAAATTGGACAATGAAGCAAGAAGGGCAATGTTAGTCAATACAGCGGGAAGAAAACTGTTGTTAGCCACAATCAAAGCCTTGAGCCTAGTCATTCTTTCCATGAACTTAGGTAAAGTGTACTCCTGTGAGCGAAAGTTGAGCAGAACGACCTCAACCTCATGGGCTTCCATATCGGGCCATGTTGCTAAAAACAATTCATCTGCAAAGAATTATAAGATAATGTAGCTGGGCAAAGAAGAAAATATGACTATTTATGCCTAAACTTTTGGTGTTTCTTTTCAAATTTATTTGCATTCTTTTGTAAAATATAGAGAAAGCCAAAAAGAGAGTACTTAAGAGGTCAAGTAACCTGTTGAGATAGATAGCAGATTAGCATTGGCAGGCTGCTCCTTTTGTTCACTCCACCAATTTGGGAATGAGTTTCCCCGTATGTGCAACATCAACCTTTTCCGCAGTCCAATTGGCTCTTGGCTGCTTTGGTGAATCGCTAGCTGTCTAAGAAGGTCATGCTGCATAACATACTGATCTTCATAGTCTTCATTGTCACCGTCTCCGTCAGTCCTGAGAAAAAAGTGGAGAGAATCCAATTCAAAAAATATGTAGATAATTCAGAGAAACTAGATACCGAGTGCAGTTACCAAAGACATGGCTTACCTAGTCACTGCAAGACTAACTAGACTCCTGTTGGACAATTCATGGAGTTTGTACATGGCATGCACACCATCATCATCCAGATTGTGTAACTCTGCCCACATATCAATGACGGCACAAGCTGGAATCATGTGATCTTCTGGAAATGAACCCAAATCCATGAAACAATCCTTAATTGCAGACTTGCTACTCAAATCAAGTAAGCTCTTCTGAAGACAATGAAGGACCTCACTATCTGAATCCAAAATGGAATCTCCATCATCCCATGTAAGTAGTCTACTTTTCCAAACAAATGGATCACGCCCGCAGAGTGACTTGCCAACAACCTCAAGTGCCAGAGGCAATCCTTTGCACCGTCTCACTATCTGCATCAATAGTTAAGAGTGATCATTTTTTGGGCACCTTGATGACCAAGAAAGCAACAAATCTCAAAGGCTCACAAGGGTCATGGGAAAGGTGCAAAAACTCTAGATTGATGTGCAAGATCAAATCAGTGTATTTTATCTGTGAAAGTGGCAAACTCAAAAGGCTTAAAATAGATGCTGCATCTAAAATCTACAATGAAGACTCATCTGCATTGCTACTGTAGTAGAATGATCACATCAAATTTCCTTCAGAATTGATGCATATTCGGCATGTCAATTTAAAACGAGTCTATGATAGCAACGAAATATGTTGAGGTCACAAAAAGTACCTCATCAACAATGCGTTCCTCTGGTAAACGAAGGTTCCCACTCAAGGTTGTTGCAGCCTTGCGAAAAATAATATTTGCATGATCATGACTCAATGGTTCTATACGAATGAGAGAACCAACACTTGGGAATTCAAATCTTGAAGTCACCAGAATCTTGTAATCTGGAATGTCATGAATGACAAACTTTTGGAGCACGGACTCTGACGTGGATGGCTCTGCTTTGGATGACATTGATTCAGACCAAACATCATCCAAGACCAGTAATACGGGCTGTGCAATGATTTTGGTCAGCAGGTCTTTCAACGCACTGAATGCATCACCTTCAGTTTGGATGTTCGATGCATGCAAACCATTACAATGATACATATTCTGTATAGTAGGAACTGCATCAAAGGACTGTGATGCAGTGAAGAAGTATGCATGTTTCCCGAATTTACCTGTAAAGACAAATGACATTTCACAATTTATAATATGCATATGAGATGCCTCTCCAACTCAGTGTACTTCACCGAACCAGTTAAACAGAAAATAACTGCAGTAGTCTGCACATATCTGCCAGCAAGTCTTCACATAAGTGGCTATAATTACAAGCAAGAATCTCAGTGGAAACCTGGCTACCATCAATGAATGTTAACTAATAGAGATATTATTGTCTTCACTATTTCTACAAGCACTTAGATAAGTTGGCAACCTATAAAAATGACATGAGCTATTATATTTATTACTTAACGTTGCCCTTCACTTATGAGTCGAGACTTTGACTAAGGCATATAAAACGGATGAATAAATTAATTCAGAGAAATGAGTGTATGAGGATTCAAACTAAAGATGTCTTTTATTATACCAACTTCATTAGTATAAACTTATTTATGAGTTCTAAACATTTAGATGAGATGGTTGTGGTGTTAATTTAAATCATCATTGCACATTGTTTTGATCAAAGTATGCAAAGAAGAAACTTTCTTAAAGTCATAATGAAATTCACATGGTTAAATAGAATTAACCCTCTCCAGAAACTAATTTGTGTCAAGTTATAAATATAAAAGTTTGCACCAAATCTGTAAGTCTAAGCTCTTATATTAGATGGTTGTTGTACTAGCATTGATGTGATGGTAGAACAAGACGTTCTAATTCAAACAGCTGCATAGTAATTCACCCCCTATCTAATTAAAACATTTACTTAATGAACTTTGCACAAAATGCCCAAACTAAACATTCAGATTAAATAGCGTGGTACTAATCATAACAATCTCCACCAGGATTGAATACGCAGATATATGCCTATTATCAAAACCTTAGCCCCTAGAGTAGACAACAAAATATCAATATATGCTGCAAAATGACTATTTAGCATAGCTTTTCTCTTAGACTCTTGGAGAAGCATTTTATACCGCTCAAAATGTTAATCATAAGTTCTTAATCAATTTCTTCCTTTGGTATTTCAGGAACTTTTGATATCGTTTCTCCTACATGGGAAAGGCAGACTACAGACCCTTTAAAAACAACCTGACAAACAAAATTTTCAGATATAAGTAATGATTAATGAACCTTAAACACATGAACAATGGAAAAATGACAAAAGCCCCAAACATTTTCACAAGGTATTTGCGCAAACGATCTGGCCACAAAAGCAATGCTCCATGTGTCACGTTCTGCTAGGGGATGTCTGAGAACTCGTTGAGCATCGAAATAGAAATCTAGCACATTTTTAAAAGCATGAAAAACGGAAATGGGTTCTCACCATTTACTTCGTTCTTTTGATTTTCATTTATATATAATTAATAGTCGAAATTATAAGATAGACGTTACAGCGATATTACATGATAGTTTAAAAACCTAACTAATCTCAATTATTGGTTTGTAAATGGATGGATATCTAAGAAAAGGAAAATTAAGAGGATAAAAATCTAGACGATGGACTCGGAAGATTGTTAAAATTTTCCAATCAAATAAATTTATTTACACCATCTGCAATTATAGATGCTACCAATCTTAAATAGGAAATAAATACCTTTGATCTCAGGATCATGATATATTTTCTTGATTAAAGTGGTCTTTCCGCACCCCCCAGGACCAGAAACCACAGTAACAGAAACCCCCTTCTCGAGCAGCTTTGACTTCACCTCCTTAAGCTGTTTATCCACTCCAACCACAAAATTAGGTGCTTCAGGCCCAACATTTTTCACATAATAGCTTCCACTAACTGCTCCACTGGAAATAGAATCCACAGCTACACCACCAGTAATCTTCCCTTGACCTGCAGTCAGCGTCCTCAGAGCAATTTCTATCTGCTTCACATCCACTAAAAGCTCCTTAAAATCCCTCGCGATGCCGGCCACTACGTTGATACGGAAAAACCTCCTGATCTCATCATCCAGGCTCACCAACTTCTTTGCATACTTGTACTTGTAGTAGAACCCGATCTTACGCACTTCGGAGCATTTAGTCACAAGCTTCTTGCGTTTCTCCATCAGTTCATATATTCGTTTCAGTTCCTTTGGAGGACGATCCAGTATCTTGTTGAACTTATCCATCTCATCAATCAGTGGCTTTATATCTTCGCATGTAGCTTCGAGTGTTTTAAACAAGGCGTGGAACATGGAAGTGGTCTCTACGGCATGCCGAATGACTGCAAAGAGTTCTCCAAATGCGGCGCCAAGAGCAGCTCCTCCTATGAATGCAACCGCCATTAAAGAGGGTCTTGAGTTGCTCGGAATCTGGTGATTGATTTTGGAAAGAATAATCTAAGAGAGTATGTTAAAGAGGTAATATCGAATTACGAAGGAAGAAGATGGTGCTCTACTCTGGTCGTGGTAGTCGGGACAAGGTTGCCCTTGGGAAGAGAGAACTGGTGAAGAGAAAGCGCCAGGGCCGCGGGGTTGGGGGTGTGTGTGTGTTTTGGGTGGGGGGGCTGTTGGTGGTTGCGTGGGGGGTTTCGGGGTCATGTTAGCCATTGACCATTTAGATTTTCTTCGTCGCTACGCAAACCATATAAGACTTAGATAAATTATTTGTACATATATGGATTTATATTGATAAATTTATTGGAAGTATTATTCTCAGTTAATATAACATAAAGATATTTACAATTTGCCATGTCCATGCCATATATAAGACTACTTAGAAGGAGTATGTTGTACTAGATTCATTGTCATGTTTCAGTTCCAACAAATAATAATGTCTCAATCATATTCCGAGAAGTACCTTAAATGTAGCAATCCGTTAAGTCTGACATACATAATATTAAAGGTTAGGAATGATTATTTTAGTCATGCAAAAACTTCCATATTATGCACAATGTATCCTTCACAGCAAATGAAACACATTGGAATAGCATAATTTATGACGGTAGCAATTAAATAACAAAGCAAGAGAACTATATAAGGTAATTACATATCTTAAGAGCATACCTTAGCTAATGACCACAAATAGTTCAAATGGTACAATTGATCATAATAATCTCCAAAGTAAAAATATTCAACATAAAATGTTTCCAAGAGAAACTTCGTCTTAAGCTTCCAGATCTTTCATTAAAGTTCCAAAATCCCCCAGTCATTCGTTGTCATCTTATTCCTCAAGTAAAGTCTCAAGTATACCTATTTCAAACAAAATCTATAGAGGTGTAAACTTACAACATATTTAGTGAGACCTTTTCTGTCACTCACATCGATATAAATAAGTATATAAGTTTGTTAATTAAAGCATATGCTATACTCATCAACAATCACATGAAAATTACAAAAATGTAGTTATCCGGAATCTATACATAAAATGGAATTAACGCCCTCCATATCAAGGGTTAGGAAATTTTTTATGAAGGTCTTTATAATCTTCTACTATTAGTCCCTAGGCACTCACCCACAACTTTCGGATGGCATAGCTCCGAACTTAAAGTCGTATTCCCTGAGCGATGTAGATTCCCTAGGAAAGAGCAAAGCCTGTGTCCCACCACGATTACAGCATGTCTAACTCTATGCGTAAGAGTAGCAACCCTCCGAAATGTGACTCGACAAATGTTATGCGTGACCGTTTCTTATGTTGACACCATCCCATATCAAGATTCATTAAGGGCGATCAATCAATTTGAATACACATAGCAATCAAGCATACAAATGAATACACATAGTTAAATAAAGGTTGTAGGGTTGCTATATGCTTAGTATTAATTTAATCACACAAACAATGAAACACATGCTTATCCCTTGATAATCCCCAATACATATCCATTTTTATCTATTCCTAACACACTAGTGCAACTACTTTACAAGTACAAACAAGGTAACGAATTTAAGAGGAAAAACTCACTCAGCCATTTCTTGAAATACTTTAATCAAAGTAGTCCTTAAGAAAAGGTACATCGAACTTGCCAACAACTAAACAAAAGAAATATCATGAATGAGTATTTCATAGAGGTTCTATTTAAATTTGTAGTTCTAGTTCTTTTATTTGCATCATTCTTCCCAGTTGTGGAAGTTCTAACTTAAAATAATCATAACTTGCTTATTTTAACTTGGAATTTTGCAAATTAGTAGTATTTTCTACCTACTTCGAATGCTCTATCTATTTATAAGGTTATTTTTAATATTTAAGGTCATTTAGGTTTCAGAATAGGGAGGTACAGAGTAGTACCAATATTTCCAGAATTCAATTCTTCCATTTTCTACATTTTTTACCTTACATAGACTTCTTTAATATCAGGTATATTTTATTATTATATTCATTTTTGATAAAAACATAACAATAGCTCATAATACATGGATGATCCTAGTGATGTTGTTCAAAATAATGTTTCTACTGAAACGATTGCCATGGAAGGTAGAAAAGTTAAGTTTATGAGGAAATGACTTTTGGAGTTTTTATAAAATCTCAATTCTTATGTTAGTAAGTATGAAACTTAACTAAAAATCATGGTTTTATATTAGTTTAAATCCTTGAATATCTCATACTAAAAATAAAATAAAATAAATTCATTCAACCAACTATTTTCAAAACATGAACTTTATGTGTTTGAGAAGAAATATTCTAAGTTTTATTTTCTTAGAAATTTCTTAAATTTTTGTATTTAAGAAAAATTTAGGTAAATGACTTATTCTAAATTTTATTTCTTAATTAAGAGGGTTTTCATATGTATTTAAGAAAAGATTTACAAGCTATAAAATTTTCTTCAAGCATTATATAGGGTCATGGCATTTTTTTAAAAAGTAGAATGTTGATTTTGTTTCTAGATTTTCTTTGCTTGAATGAATCCTAAGGCTTGAAAAATAGATTTAAAAAATTGATTGCATAACAAAGGATTATCAACATTGAGATTAAAGATTTTATTTTGACAAATGATTTTCCATGTGAGTATGAGAAAAGAAATTCAAGTTATATTTTCTCAAACATTCTTTAGGGTCTCGGTATTTTCAAAATAAATGGGTGTGGAGTTTGTTTTGTGACTTCATCACATATAGATATTAAAATCATGTTGAAGTTTCTAACATTCCCTTCGACATGTTGTGTGTTACGATTTTTGATAAGAAATCAAGAGGATGATCTTGTTTTAAAATTTTCCTTTAATAAAAGAATTTTTCTCCCTTGTCTTGAAAATGAATTTTAAGTAAATATTTTACATAATAGAGGATTATCAATTTTTAAAGTTCAAATTTTATTTTGCAATAACAGCAACACTATGAATGCTCTATGTACATGAACTTAACTATAGTTATTTATTTTTTATTTTAGCAAGATCAACTAAAAATAATAAAAAAACAAGAACATGAATGAAAATATAAGGAAATAAAAATGGGATTATGAAAGTCTTAGATTATAGTTAAGGTTTCTCGAGACTTGAAGTAACCCAGTTACCATACGAAATAAATAAAAGCAAAGCATGAAGAAATAAAATTGGAAGTCTTAGACTCTTATCAAGGTTTCCCAAGACTTGAATATTTCTAGTCTCTTAAATAAAATCAAATAGATAATGAAAAGCATGGGAGTCTTAGATTGTGTCACAACTCCCTAAGACTTGAATTATCTCTTGTCTCTTTCGGACTTTAAAATTAGGCAAGTCCAAGACTGGAAGTTAACTAGTCTTATAAGCAAATAAATTAATAGAGTGCATAAATAAATAAAGTTAAGTTAGTGAGCAATAGGCCCTAAAAATTTTAACTACTACATATATATATATTAATATATAGAAAGTTAAGTTAATAACATGAAATAAATGAACATATTATGAACATTAACATAAACACTTTGATATGAACAATATGTTACCTTGCATTTCCATTCCCCAGCATATGTATCATGGGGAATTTTTATAGAAATGTTTAAGGACATACACATGCATATACATATCACATGACATAATATATATAGGGAGTGTTTAATGTTTACCTAAAAGAAGAAGTGAAGAATGAAAGAAGCAAAGAGAGAGGGAGGGTGGTCTTTTTAGAGGAGGAGGGGAGGAGAATTTTTTTAAGAGAGATTGAAGAGTTTATGAGTGGGTTGTAAAGTATGGGAAGAGAGGGAATGATGGGGTATTTACAAAAGGAAAAAGGAGGGAATTAAAGGTGTAAAAATAAATAAAAGAGCAAATAAAATATGAGAAAATAGGGAATGGGGCAACAGTTGCCTTAAAGAGAGGGAAGAGGAAAAAATTAATTTAAGTAGAGAAAAGTGTAATGAAATATAAGAGAAATGAAGTAAAAAGTATAGTAAAAGTTTTATGGAAAAAGGAAATGTAAGAGATAGGTGTGTAAGTGTGTAAGAATAGGTGGAAGAAAAAGTATAGTAGAGTGAATAGTAATTAATAGTAAAAAGTTAGATGAAGTGATAAATAAATTACCGACAGAGATAAAATACACGTATGTTAGCTATATATGCTTTTTAACTTGAAAATTTTTTATCTGATACTGTATCATTATTTTAATGCTTTTCTAGTATAAATTGTTAGTTAGAATATTTTATCTCGTAAAGGCTTGAAACAATCAAAATTTGGGAATCTAATCTTTTTAGGGTATATACTATTTATTCAGTTCATAATTCAATTTTATCTTATTTTTCTAATTTATTCCATATTTTAGGGTTTTAGAGACTTCTGATCGAGTCTAGAGTTCTTAAATTTTAAGATTGACTTGATTTGACTTTAGGATTCTGATTCTTTTTTCAACTTTAAGGTTTTATCTATATGATTACATAAAATTATGGAGATTTGCAATTTATAGGAATTCATTTCTTATTTTGTTATTATTAGATATTATTTGGAGTTTACTGCCTCAATTTGCATGTTAAAGGTCAAATGGATGAATTGTTTAGCGTGGGGTTTCCGAGTCGAACAATTATTGTATTTTTTTTTTGTTTTCGAGAGGTATTTATTTTCTTAGGGTTCAATATTTAGGATTTTCTTTTCCCATTGTACTCATTAGGCATCTAGGGTCAATCGACTTATCTAACATTGTTTAGGGTTTTCCAGACTTATGATTTGGTTGGATTGATTATAGGGTTTTTAGGTTTTAAGGTTGAGCTGGATCAATTAGGTAGGGTATGAAATCCTTTTAACGATACGTTATTCACCATTTGCTTTCTTTTAGGGTTTCAGGTTTCACCTAAACCATCTAATACTTTAGGATTATTGAAAATTTTTATATGATCCCACTTAGGGTTTCTAGGGTTCGATTTTAACTTGGCTCATTTTTTGGGTTCTAGTTTTGATATTAGCTCTAAGATTCTTATTTAAGAGTATCAAAAAATCTAAGGGCTTACAGTCTCCCATGTCATTTCTTATCACATATAAAAAAATTTTAAAATAACTAAAATCAAATTAATAACACGTGGCATCTTTTCATTTGTTAAAATAAGAATGCAACAACAAATTAAGAACAACAAACTTTCATTAATTCTACATATATATGTTAAATTTCATGGCATCATAGTATTAAAATATAAATATTTTATAAAAGTGCTCATAAGGAGGCACAAGAATATAAGTTTAAAAAGACTAAACAAAAAAAAAAGGGAAATCTTATTTCAATAACTAGCCATACACTTTACCAAACATATATGCAATGAAATGCCAAGTATACAAAAATATGAAAGTACATTTTGTAAGGGACATTTGCAAAGTATACGAATGAATGTGTATATATACAGTGTTTATGTAAAAAATAGCATAAATAAGAAACATATATAATTAATATTTACAATTTTATTACAGCCTTATTTATTATGAATAGTCATTATAGTATTTCATTTACCGTAATAGCGATTCCATAAAGAAAACCTATATTTATGCCAAAAAAAAAGAAAGTAAATCTTGTTTAAAAAAGATATTGAATAACCATTCCTTACTTAAACCTATGAATAATAATTTAATATTAGAATTGCCTTCAATTTTTTTTTAAATACTGTCACGCCGTGAGAGTATCCTAGTAGTAGTAAACAAGCTATACTTGAATGCTATCACTGGATTACCTTCAGAAAATGACATATTTTCAAACAACAAGATCTTTTAGTTGCTTTGATAATAAATGACAAATACATGTAAACCATAAATTAGTAAATAACTATCATCTCGATGCTTAAATATAATATTACAAACCATACTTTCTTCTAAAAAGTCTCTAAATACATAACTGATAATTTAAATACTAACTAACTTAGACTAAAAATAAAAGTAAGTAACTTATCCCATAATCTCCCATGAACCTCCAGTCTTGAAGTTCTTACCGGAGTTAAATTCTTGGAAGTGACAAGCCATGGCCTAAGTGTAAATCTGAAAGGACTGTTGGAGTGTGAGAGAAACCATGGGTTTAGTGAATAACCAGAACTTACCACATATCAAACAAGTTTATTAACAATCATATGAAATGCATCAATCAAGCATATGCACAAATACAAGCCTGGATAACTCGGAATCCAAAGCAGAATGAATACTTCTACCATCTCATCAAGGTTGAAGGGATACAATACTATGGTCCACCTACTTAGGAGAGACTAAGCATACAAGAAAATAACAATACTCACTTTAATTATCAATTTAAATTGATCATATATTTACCATTCATTTCTTATTTTTTAACCTTAAAAACTCCACTAAGTATTAGTCATTTCGAAGCGATACTATAAGCAGTGTTCTTCATTTACCATTTAGTTCCTATGGTACCGACAGAACAAACGTAATCTTACAAAGAACTAATAGCCTCTTTGCCTAGAAAGACCAAGCATTACTAGAGAGCTGAAGCACTAACATGTAGTAGGTTACCACTTACTCAAATGCTGCTTATGAAAATCATCCAATGCATGTTTATTTCATTTTGGTACCAATAGTTTTTAATCAGGTTTAAGGTGATCAATCATTACACAGACAAGAAGCATGTTATACAAGCAACAAGTTCATACAGAATTCTATTATTACTATTATTATAGTAGCTTGGCAATCATCAATTCATACAGTAAACAATTCCCATAAATTTATACAACAGATTCATGTTATTATTTTTTATTTAAGATCAATTAAGCTATAAGCAGACTCAATGAAGTAAGTTTGAGTTACTCACCTGCTCATACTGGGCTAATCGTAATAATCAATGGGCAAATCCTCACAAGTATCAAGGTCACCTCTTAAGATGAATAAATATATTCATCAATACAATATAAATGATATAATTAAACTCCTATGAGTGTTTAAGTATATTGATATTTGGTTTTTCTTTCTATTACTATATTAGTCCCTTAATGGTCCTGTGATTAGAGGTAGGGGTGAGCAAAAAAACCGATCGAACCAAACCAATCCGTAACCGAACCAATCCAAACCAAAAATATGTTTTTTTTTTTCATGGTTTGGTTTGAAAATTTTCAAATCCGAACCAATCCGTAAATTTATGGTTTGGTTTGGAAGGTAAACCAAACCAATCCGTAAAACCGAACCAAACCGTTTTTAAAAAATATAATAATATTTTACTATATGTTTATATGATTTCATTGTATATTTATTATTTGGTAAATATTAATTAAATCAACTAGTTCTTTTTAAATTTTTTTAAGCTCATGATATGTAATTTTTTTTATGATGAACTATTATTTTTTTTAATAGCTTTTAACTTTGTAAAGTATGAAATTTATTTATTTGTTTAGTTATAAATATTCATTATGTATTAATTGTTTAGTATATTTTGTTAGTTGGTCATTTTATCCATTAATGAATTTTGTTGATAGATGATTTTTTATTTTAGCTAAATTATTGGTAGATAATTGACATGATGGTTTATATTAAAAATCATAAATTATGACTTACTATGTATTGGTTAGTGAATGTATTTTATTGGTGGATAATTGATTTTATAGAGAATTATAGATTAGAAGTATGATGAATTTATAAAGTATTTTGTTGTGGTTTATAATATCAACTTTGTAAATTGATATAAATATTTAAGAATCTACACAAATGTAAAAAAACTAGAACAAGAAAAATTTTTAGTTAGAATTTTGATTTAAACCGTAATCAAAACCAAACCAAACCGTTATTTAATGGTTTAAAAAATTATAATCCGAACCAAACCATTACTTAATGGTTTGGTTTGGGATGGAAAAAAAAACCAAACCGTAAATTATGATTTGGTTTGGTTTTAGGAAAAAACGAATCAAACCGATCCGTGCCCACCCCTAATTAGAGGTGTGCAAAAAATCGATGAAACCAAAAAACCAAACCGAAATTGTAAAACCAATTCAAAAAATATGGTTAACCGATCCATTAGTTTCGATTTAGGATTATGGTTTTTATCTTTTCCAGTTTTCGGTTTCGGTTTCGGTTTCGATTTGTAACCACAAAAAATCGATGGTTAACGGTTAACTGTTTTAATATTTATAAATATATTTTATATATGATTTTCATATACTTATAATTTACTTATGTTAATATTTCTTGGATTTTGATTAAAATACTATTGTCCTATGTTTGATGGAGTTAATGTGGTAATTGATTTAGTTTGATTTTTTTGATAATGATACATCCAAAGGTTTGTTTTTCCTCTTTTCTTTAATTTGATTTTATTTTTTTTAGCTTCTGTAATATATATATATATATATAATAATAATAATTTAAAGAAAAACTCTATGATAATGGCTAAAAAATAAGGTTTGTTGAAATTATTAATTTGATTTATTGAAACCATCAAGGTAAATGGTTAAAAACCGAAAACTTAATAAATTAATCAAATAAAATAGTGAACCATTAAGGCGGTTAATCGTTTATAATGGACCGGTTAAGGATTGAAATATTAAAAAACCGATTATTATGGTTAGGTTCAAAAAATAGGGCCACGAACCGGTTAACCAATCCGTGACCACCCTAACTGTGATAACAATTATGATTTGATATTTTTTTTCATTTTGCTTTTCTTGATCTTGTTTGATATTTATATATTTTTATTGGGTAGTTATAGAATTAATATTTAGTAGATTGATATCTTATCATTATTATTGTCATCAGTTTTATATTATTCTTTAGTTAACCTACTATAGTAACTAATATTTATTTTCTATCATTTAGTTCGTCGTGTTTCTCTTGATTTATCTTTATATTATTGCCTAACGACTTTAGAAATCACGTTGTTTGATATTTTAGCTTATTTTAAATTTCCATTCTTATGTATTTATACTTATATAAGTTGAGTTTTAAATAATTATCATAATTTATTCTTATTTGTAAAGTATGCTAATATTAGCAATAATGATAATAATATTAATATTAATAATATTAATATTCATAACGTCAATAATAATAATAATAATAATAATAATAATGGTGGTGGTGGTGGTGGTAGTAGCAGTAGTAGTAATAATAATAATAATAATAATAATAATAATAATAATAATAATAATAATATTTGAAATAAATAAAATAGATTTTATTATTATTTTTTTTAAATACAAGCCGAGAGAAACACGGCTTGGTACATGGCCATGTAACAGCCATGTACTTCTGGAAACATGGCCTCATAGAAAAATAGAAAGCCGAGAGGAACATGGGGAGTTTACCACCCATGTATAACCCATGCTCTTCTACGGATTCAATATTCTTCATTGTCCATGCAACTTTGATCTATTTTCTTATGATTTTCCACATCTAGCCTGTTTTTAAATTATTCCTAAGTGTTTTTACATGATATATATATATATACACATATATCATCCTACAACATATCAATATGTACATAATCCTTGTTTTATGAATATAAAGAGTTTAACTAGGGTTTATCAAAGTTTACCTTGTTAGGATTGATATGGACGTTTTAAACTCCATTCTTAAGCTGGTTTCGAACCTAGGATTAACAAAACATTGTTTAAGACAATGTCCAAGTTATATCTAATCCTAAAACGAATTTTACTCTTACCTTTCTTGTTCCTTTCCTAAGCTTGTTGTTGTGTTTTAATGGAGTTGGGTGAGTATGTTCTTATTGTTGTTGTCAAATAATTTTATGTACGATTTAGGGTTGTGTTTGTATGTGTTTTGAGTATTGTTGTTGTGGTTAAATGTAAATGAATGGTTTTGGAGTTTTAATCATTAAGTGTTATGTATATATCTTGATAAAGAATGCAACATATAGCTTGGTCGATAAGAGCAATTTTCCTCACCAACTTGGCTTGTCTTTCATGCCCTCTCCCTTGCATTAAATGAGCGTCCCACTTGGTATTGTCTCATTGGTTTATATGTGATTTTTACTTGACTTTTGTTGCCTAATTTGACTCCTTGCATCGCAGATTTCGGCTGGAGAAGATTGAAGAGATTTCCAACCGCAAGTTGGCACAATTTGCACCGAATATACACATATATTAATATAATATTAGTTAGTTAATGCTTATCTTAATTTTAGGATAGTCTATTAAGTTAAACGGGTACATTTAGGACAGTTAATCGAGAGTTTTTCCTTCAAAAATTTATGTAAAGCTTCTATAAAATTTCTAGGTTGTTATCAGGTTGAACTTTGGGTTTAAAGTTTACACAATTACTTAATTTTAGGTTTTATCTCGCGCGATTAGGGTTTTTTAAACTCAATAGGCCAATTTTTGTTTCAGTCTCTGATAGCTTTATGACTCTAATAATTAGAATAATGGTGTGATCCAAATATTTATTTGGAGTCTAGATGGATATGTTTTTGTTTTTATTGTGTATTTATAATCCTAATGGTTTATCTTTAAGTTATCGTTTTCTAACTATAAACATATTGAGTTTCCGATATCCACTATGAAATCTTATTAGTAGTACTTAATACTATTTAGAAAACTTTGTTTTAATATTTGAAACTATATATAAGCTAATTACTACTCATAGTTTAATTCTAGAAGCCTTGTTGAGTTTAATATTAACCATTTATTTATTTTTATATATTTCTATTTATTTCTATTTGTATGAAAAATTTCGGGATTTACATACCGCCTACTTACTAAAAAAAAAATTAACCTCCACTCTATTCTTTATTAATATGAATTTCATTATAGTCTTATTCATTAGCAAAGTAAACGACCAATTATTGTTTTCAATCAAATGTTACTATCTATTAAGATGCAACTCCAAGCATATTAGATGGTTTAAGTGAAGCAAATAGTCTCAGGTTGTTAATTATGAACAACACTTGTGTAAACCCCTAATTTTTAGGGTAATATCAAATTCAAACCCTAAACCGAAAAGTCAACCGGAAACCTTAAGTAAAAGAATCCCTAAGAAACCCTAGTAGCTTAGATCCGCAATCACATGTTCCTAAACCAAGAAGTTGAAATACGAGTGAAGAATATAGTTTGATTCGTAATAATATTAGGATGCTTAAAAAGATAAGATTAGCAAATTTTCAACCTATTTTGAACCTGATTGGATACAGACTTTGAAAAGCGTGTCTCAAGGCTCGAGATATTAAATATATGATATTAGTACCGTTGGAATCATAATTTCATAAGATTTCAAAATATATTAGATGTAAATCCCCGAAAATTTTGGATTCAAATTTGAAGCCTAAACCTTAATTGGAAGTTAACCGGATTTCCAGAGTCAACAAAACCCTAGTTTACCGTAACCGCTTAAGTCTGGCATTGCCGTTTTCTCTAGCCCTAGAAAACGAAGTTGGAAAAGTTAGCTATAATAGTTCGCAATAGCTATAGGTTATATAAAAATTTCAGTTTTGCAAAATTTGAGAGTCCTTAGAACCCGATCGAACACAGTTCTCGAAAAATGTGTCCGGAATCTCGAAATCCGGAATCTCGAAATAGGAAAAATATTCCGAATATACCGTTAGATTCGTAAAAATATAAGATTTTCAAAAATATCAATTTCGTAATTTTTCGATAGCTAAAAATATTAGATATCGCTTTTATACGCGTATTTTTTTACTACTGGCATTAAATTGTCATGTCTACTTTTACATTACACTATTTTCTACTATTCTACACTATTAATCTATCTTTACTTTTTCTTACAACCTACTCTTACAAACCATACACCTATGTCTTACACATTTTCATTTCCAATACAATTTTACATCTTTCATTTCTTACTTTTAATTAACAAAA
Organism: Combretum micranthum; assembly: GCA_024138025.1. Taxonomy (NCBI): domain Eukaryota; kingdom Viridiplantae; phylum Streptophyta; class Magnoliopsida; order Myrtales; family Combretaceae; genus Combretum; species Combretum micranthum. Next base: position 785,927 of record JAMXBD010000564.1, read on the forward strand.
TAACAAAAAAATAAAATTTTCCTCTCCCCCATGCAAGAATGGCGCCGGCCCCTCCCACTTTTCCATCTATATTGTTTTGTTTTTCATTTATTTAATTAACACAATTTATCTCCCACATTTTCCTATAAATACCCCCTCATACCTTCACTTTTTTCACACCACTTCTACACTAAAGTTACTATACCAAAATCTCTCCTAAAATTCTACATGAAATCCCTCTCAAGAAGTTCTTCCTAGCTTAGCTTCTTCTAGGTAAAAATTCCTCCAAGCTTTCTTTATGTTCGTCTACTTAATATGAACTTAGTATGTGTTTATTGAAACCATGAAGGTTAAGAAAGCAACAATAGGTTCATACTTTGTTTTTGTTCATAATCACAATTCCTTTATGTTTCTTTTATGTTCATAACTATCTAAATATCTATATAGCTATATATATATATATATATATTTAGAGCATATAAGCTCATTGTCTTGCAATTTATTTAATTTTCATGCAATTTATTTACTTCTTTGCAATTTATTTATTTCAAGTTGTCTTTAAGACTAGTCATTCTAGTCTTAGACTTGTCTTCATCAAGTCAAAACTTTTTTTTCTTTTCGGGACTAGTCTTTTCTTAGTCCCGGGTTACCTTGATGAAGCTAAGGTCCCAATACTTGATTTACTTTCTTATTTGCTTAATCTTTCAAGTTATTATGTTCCTTTATGATTCTATAGTTTATGATTCATATTCATGCATGAACATAATGTTTTTGTCTCAACAAAAATAAATGGGGAAGTGTTTTCCTAAACTAAAGGTCCTTTTTAAATAAATATGGAAAATGGATTTCTTAAAAACTCATGAACATGCTTGAAAATGATTTATGAAAACTTATCTTCCATCAAGAAATAGAAATTCTTTTAGAATCATTACAAGAAACAAAAATGTCATTTTATTACTTTTAAAAGTTATTAGAATCCAAGTTTAGAAAATAAAACCACTCCTTAGGAATTTAAAGTAGTTATAAGAGATTAAATTTAGAGAAAGAATATTCATCCCAAATAACTCAAGATCTTTCAAAAGTAAAATGGATACCCTAACAAATCTCAAGGTTCAAAGTCTTTTAGAACCTTATTTTTCATAAGTTGAGACAACTTCATTTACTTCATACATTTGTTATGAGGCATTACATATATATATATATATATACCTTTCAAAAATTTTACAAAATACTTGAAATATTCATCTCTTCAAATGAGCTTTATTTACAAGAGGAAAAAAAAGTTTTTGTAAATTCGTGGCAAATCTGGTCACTGCTTTTTCGGGACCCAAACAACATGGTTTGATGAAAATAAGCTTAGAAATGTGTAGATCTTTTTGAGTAGGTAGAAAATGGTATATTATACGCGAATTTCCTCCTATACGATTTTACCGCGATTTTAAGAAAAGATTAGAATCTTCAAGAATAGAAGTTTTATGAAAGACTCATTTTGGGTATTTCATATTGTTTAGGTGACGAGGGACACGAGATCGTCTATCCGGAGGACTATTTTGATTAGACCCACCGATATGGAGTGAGTTATTCCTCTCATCAAGTTACATTTCCTTGTTTTGTGCTTGTAAATAGAAGCACTAGAATTTAAGAGAAAGATAAAATGAAAAATTGTCATATGTCTTGTGATAATGATTGCTTGAATATAAACTAAGAATATCGGAATTTGGTTTGATAAATAATTTGTGATTCTTGTATTGATATGATGAGAATTGTGTTGATCACCTCTAATTTGAACTAAATATTTTTGGTTAAATTTATATTAGAATTAATTCATGCATATCATATACATGAGTCACATTTGTTTTGCTACTTTTCTTCGTGTGGGGAAGCGAGGAAATGGTAGTGGTGGCTGGTAGGAGCTGGAAAGTCTACATGGTGGCTAGTAGGAGCCGGAAAGTCTATAGAGCAAGCAGGAGCCAGTAAATCTACAGATATTGATGGTTGTATGGGCCTGTAAACCTCCCAACCCTTGTCATGGAGGGCGTTAAATCCATGCTACACTTGATTTCCGGTTGATCATGTGTATCTTACGTGTTCATATGATTTGTGCATTTTCATATGTTTTGATTAAATACTTGTTTAAATTATGGAAATGTCTTATAGATGGAATTATCTCACTAAGCTAGTTCGCTTATACCCTTATAGTTTTCTATTACAGTATGATTATCCATGGTTGGCCCCAAGAAGCCTCATATGCTAGGTACGAGTGTAAGTTACTAGGAGTTTTTGGAAGAAGTTTATATATTTTTAGTTTTGCACATAGACTTCTAGGGAAATCTCTATAGTAGACTTATGTGGTAGTTATGTTTATTTTGTTAGTAGTATAGTTGAACAAAGACTTTAAGATGGGAGAATGCCCCTAAGATGATGTATGAATTTATTATTAAATGAAGAGCTTATGTTTATCTATTTAAGTTCATGCTTGCTTTTGCTATCTATTTAAACGTAATACCCCTATGAGTCTCCTACTATCTTGGAAGTACGACTTGCATATGATATCGAAGCTCCTGCTTGACTAAGGTTGCCATTTATTTGCTTTAATATTATATACTGTGGATTGCCACGTTTAGGGTACCCTCTGGGCGTGACATTAGATATATAATTTTTTAGGTTATAAAAGTTACAGTTATAACCTTTATCGTATTTTCATTACTACCGGTACTTTGAATGTCTGATCTACTTTTTGAAGTCTTTCACACTATTCACAAGTACAACTACCCATGACCAATTTCTTACATCGTTACAACCTATTCCTACTATTTCATCATTTATCTTATAATTTACTTTTCTAATACAACTTTCACTACTTAAATTACTTATTTAATTTTAAAACTTACACAACACACTTTCCTCTCTCTCCCTCTCCTGCAAACCGGCACCCCCCTCCCCCTTGTTCCCTCTCATTTATTGATTTTCTTTCATTTGTTTAATCACACAAACCCAAAGTTCCCTTTTTTTTTTTTTTTTTTTATAAATACCCCTTTATGCCTTATCCATTTCACTTTGTTTCTCTCTTCATTTTCTCTTTAGAAAATTTTTTCAAAAACTCTCTCCTCTCCCCTTTCAGTGTGGTGACTCTCTCTCTCTCAAACACACACACACACATTTGTTTTCTTCAAATTTCTTACTCTACACATCCAAGAGGTAATAGATCTATACCTTATTACCTTAAAAACATGTAATAGCAAGATCATTCATGTGTGATTCCACTTTAAAAATCCCCACAAGCTTTAAGCTAGGGATGTGGAAACATTTAAATATGAGATCATTGCCATCACAATGTTATAGATCTTGTTATTTGAGTTAATTTTCTATTACCTTGTTTTACTATCAAGTTGTGTTGTTGTTATTAATGATTTATGCATATATTCATCATCTATCCATATTCACATAACCATCATAGTATTCATGCATTTATGACTAGTATAGTAAACTAGATCTAGTTGTTTTGAGTTCATAAATGCATTAAGTTTTTATTTCAGGTTCATAAATAACTTGTAATAGTATGAAGATAGTAGGAAAAAGATAGAAAGTTCAAGATCTACTTTAGTTTCAACAAAAATGATTTTTGAAAATTCGGATAAAATGGGAGCCATATTTAGAAAAGCCATTTTTCAATTTCAAAATGTGTATTTTACATTAAAAATGAAAGGCTTAGGGAATAGATACCATAAATGAGTGATCTTGATGAGAAAAGCTTAGATCTACTAAGGAATATTTCCAAAACAAGGAAAAGTTTACAAAAGTTATGTTTCAATCTCAATAGCAAGTTTTAAATTCATAATAAGGGAAGCTTGAAGTGTAAACACCCATTTTTCAACTCTAAAACAAGATTTTTATTAAAGAGACGGAAGCCTTAAGGAGTAGATTTGATTAGGAAATGGTTCTTGAAAGACTACATGAGTTTTACAAAGGAAACAATCTCAAATGAAATTTTTGAAAATTCGGATTTGAAAATGGCCACTATTTAAACACCTATTTCTAAATGCCAAAACGATGATTTTTATGGAAAAATGAAAGTCATAGGGGATACATGTAATAAAGACCTAAATTTTGACAAGGATAAGAGAGGTTTATCAAAGTATAATCCTAAAACAAGGAAATGGTTTCAAAGAAAAGAGTAAACAATGTTTTCATTCTTTAAATTTTGTAAAATTCATAATTAGGTAAACCACCTATTTAAACATCTATTTTCTAACCCAAAATAAAGGTTTTATTTTAAAATAATGAAGGTGTTGGGTATATAAGTCATCAAGGTTGAGTTTTGATAAAAGCAAGTGTGATTTTACAAGAAGAAAAACTATTTTCTTAAGTTTAGTAAATTTCAAAAGTTTTGCAAAGTAAAAATTTTTCAAAAAGGAATTCTTAGTACGATATCATTAAGAATATACATATAGATAGTTCATCTCATAACCTTCATGACAATAGCTTGTAGGTATTGCATATATACATGATGCACTTGTAGAAGTAAAGTTAGGAAAGTAATGTCCTGTACTTCTTACTTGACATTATCTAAGTACATGAGAAATTAAAATTACCAAGACCCATGAATCATGCATGATATTGAGTTATATATGTATATAATAGAGTCTTACAAGATATAATGATAGCTAAGTATCTATCAAAGCTTTAGTATGATGCTTGGTTTGAGCTTAGAAGTTGAATTATGGAATGGGAAATTCGTATAGTATTCGGTACCCTACTTTTCATGGACCAAATGGCCTCATTTTTTGGAAACAATTCTAGAAATAGATAGCTCTCATCGAATAGGTAGAAATCGGTATATAATATGCGAAATTCCGAGTTAAAATGACCAGGTTATGGCCTTTTTAAGTTGTAATTTCCTCTTAGACGAATTTTGATGAACTTGTTAGAATAGAATTTATAAGTTCATTGAAACTTCATAGAAATACTCATTAGAGTTATTTCTTTTGATTAGGAGACATGGGGGACGGACTAGAACTTCCCAAGGAATATTACGATTAAGTGGATTTTCAATCTATGGCAAAGTGAGTTCACTATCTTTAAATTATATGCTTGTGCTTGTAGTGTTAGTGGCATTAGAATTAAGACAAGATAAAAATTTGACTGAGTGTATATGATTTCTACATGGGTGAATTGATGATAAGAATATTGAAATGAACTTGTTGTAAATATTTCTATGACCTAGTATAGAATTGATTTGTTTGCAATATCTATGATCATCCATAAATTGTTAAATTAATATGCCATGATCTTATAATCAAATTGGCCATGCATACCATATGTGAGTCACATTGCATAGGTTATTATACCTTCGTGGGAAGAAGGCAAAATAGCTGGGGCAATGAGGGGCCTGTAAACTCGAATATTGGCGTAGGAGCCGGAATTGAAAATGTATATGGGTGGGCACCTGTATCAACTACAATATAAACTGAAAATGTGTGTGGATGGGTACCTGTATCAACCACAATATAAATGAGAACAATTGAAATCTATGGTCGTATGGGCCTGAAACACCTAACCCCGAATGGAGGGCGTAAATCCATTCAACATAAGATTTCCGGATGGTCTTATGTATTGTATACTCACGTTTTTGTGCATTTCATATGGTTGTTAATATAATTTATCTGTTATATATTGCTTGTTGTACATTTAATTTTGGAAGTGAAACTTACTAAGCTCGTAAGCTTATACCCTAATAGGTTCCTGTTGCAGTATGAATATTTATGGCTATCCCCGAGAGGCTACTTTCCTAAAGTATAGCTTTTGGGACTTAAGGAACTTTTTGAAGAAGTCGGGACCTAGATATAGGCATAGACTTCTAGTTGAATCTCCTAAATCAATAATATATAATGGTTGTTGTAAGAGACTTTTGAGAACTGAAGAACTCTTAATATTTCGTCGAGGGTATGCCCCTTAGATCATGTAATAGGTTAAATCTGGATATAACTATTATGATTTACATTCTTATTGCTATACATGTCTTCTTAAGCTATTGAAATTCAAAGTATGGTTTATCTATATGTTGAACGTGAGCCTTGCACTCGTGTTTAAACTCATAAAGTGACTAAGGTTGTCATACTTGAGTTTAGATATTGAGTGTGGTGGACTGTCACGTTTAGAGTACCCTTTGGGGTGTGACAATTTAAGTTGGTATTAAAGCATAGTTAAGAATCTACAATCGTAGCTTTAATTAATAGACTTAAGGAGAAAAAAAAAAAAAGAAAAGACCAAGATTGGGTAAGGATAAAATAAAGAAGGCTTAGATGAGAATAGTATAGGTAGTATGGGTTTTACAATTCTAATTCTTTCTTCTTTTGTGAATAGCTTACTCTTAGTGAAGCCTGCCTAGCGGCAAGGCAAATGCATAAGCAACCCGACTGTTGGGAATTTAAGAATCAAAACACAGCGGAAATATATTTTATTTTTCATAAAAATACAAATCCTACATCCCCAATAGCGGATCCATGCGATTCAATCAAATTACAGTTGATAAAATTACCTTTTTGATGCTTTAAAATTATGAAAATTCGGATCTGAGATGTTGCAAACGCGAACACCCTCTACTGTATCCACATGAATGAATTTCCAATCAGATAAATGTGTGTGTGCTAGCACGTAGGAATACTTCCTAATTTTGGGAATCTCTCTCAAAAGGGTTTCTCTCCTTTTGGGTTATAGAGTTTCTCTATAATTTCTAATATGACGGCAAACGTCTGTAAACCCTAGAGGTGACTATCACCTCCTATTTATAAGATAAAATCATCATGGACGATTTTACCCCTAATCACATTAGGGTTTCATGTTAACCTTATAAATGACAAATTTAATTCGCTAATTGAATATTTATTAATATTAATCCAATTAAGATTAATAAATGCTTAGTTAATTCCCAATATAGTTATCTATAATAACTCATGATCCAATTAATTCATTCTTTTGTGTGTGACCATGTAGGTTCACTTAATGTTGGCAGTAGCCCTAAATTATCTTTTAGACCTACAAGACATAATTGGTCTCTAGCAAGACATTATGCCTACCCAAATTAAGTGAAGATCGATGATCCGACTTTACTTATTAACAGTTAGTTATTTAATTCTTTTTTTACATGATATCTTATAATTAAACATAAGGTGTGGATCAATACACTCTTATATTGTTTAATCACATATTTCTTGATTCCAGAGTATGACTGACTTAAACAAATGATATTGACAACTCCTTATCAATTCATTTGAGCATGGCCATGCATTTCTTAGTCTTACTCATCAAGAGGCTCAAAAGATATCTCTCTCAAATTAATGCGAGGAGCAGATCCCATCTTAATCACTCAACTTCCTCTGGATGATTTATATTATGCCCAATCTCAACCTTTATAATTATTCGGTTAAAGATAACGTTTGATTGAGTCAAAACACAATTTTCTTAATGTAGGAATCTATGGTGATTTCAGGTCTAAGGACTAAACAACACTGTTAATGAGAAATACTTATCGCATTGATTCATATAGTATTCTCATATTTGGTCAATCTAATACAATGTACTCTTATATGTATACATGTGCTGAATTAATATCTCATATCCATGATCAGTAAAACATGATCATCATCCAGCCAACATACTAGTCTTAATTCATTATTATTCCATATAGTGAACGACTAGGGATAATTTAGAATAAGGTTATTTCTCACCTTATGATTTTACTATTAAAGTCACATACTTTAATGACATAAGAATAACCAATTTATTCAAGGAATAATACTTTATCAAAGTAAAAGGCCAATAACTACTTTGATAAAGAAAATTCCATATATATTACAATGATAATAAACATTCAAATGACATAAAATCCATATGGCCTAGGGTATATCACTATCACCGATGAGTCCTTGGTTGAATACCATTTAAGAATTAGGGTCTTGTGCGAAGAATTTGCTTTAGCTGGCTCCCGTAAGCTAATCCGAGAGATGTTTGATTTGTGTAAAAGGGGGTTGATGAACACCGAGTGGCATAAAATAGTGACCAACACAGAGTATTGCCCTATAAGGAAGAAATGTTGGTCGGAGCTTGAGGTGATTTATGCATTAGAAAGGATTTTTGTTTATAATTTAGGGGAACCCATGTTGCAAGAAGCTACCTTTGTGTTAAGGAATGAAGGAAAACCAACTTTTCTTGATTTTCAAACCTGGAACCTAATTGGATATCTGTTTGTTTATGCCCATGACTTGTTGGGGGATCACGTCGATTGGCTTCGAGCAGATGCTCAAAGTCACTTCTTTTGGTGGGGAGTGTATGAGGAAATATTACCTCCGCCTGCCGATATGGCCCAACCACCTCCACTAAGTCAAATCGATTACCCACCCCATGAGGAAGAAGTGGAACATGTTGGTCCCAGATATGCAAACAAGAGGGGAGGGGTGAATTGTTTGCTTTTAAAAAATTTTGAAAACACTTAGCAAATTAATACTTTGCAAACTTCTTTTAACAAATAATTTTGAGAATCAGATTATAACTTAGGTAAATATTGTTGCTTTGTAGAACTTTATAAGAAAATAATTTGAACAACAATATAAACAATTATAACCAATAAAAATTGCAGAGTAGTAAAGTGCAGAAAATTAAATGAGCCCAGAAATTTATAGAGGTTCCTCCTTCCGAGTACGTCCTCTCTTCCAGCTCCACTGCTGGGGATCCAGTTTCCAACCTGTTCGTTCCATTAATCCAATTAATCAAAAGGAGATTACAAACACCAATCGAATCTTGTTCTGTTTCACAAACCTATATCCATTGGCTAAACACAGACTACAAGATTATTTGTAATCCTCTCAACACACTCAATACAAGAGTAGAGAATTTTTAATCAAGAGTTACAATAGACACTCTAAGTATTTAAGCACAAGGACACAGAAGAAAGTAAGTTTTGAAGCTTTGCACAAAATGTCTGACTAGTATTTGACTAGTGTCTGACGGAACGTCTGATGAAGTAAAATTTCAGCTCGTGTAATTCTGGATTTTGTCAATCTCGTATCTTCTGTCCTCCTTTTTTCTGAAACAATATACATATATATAGATATAAAATATCCTGGTCTTTTTTCTTCAGTTCACCGGACTTCAACAACTTCATCCTTATCCATCAAAACAAAAATTTGCCGTTGAAAGAGGAGAGAGATAGATGGAATAGAAATTATCTCGTATTTTGAAAACCAAAACTGGAGAGAAATCCGCATAAGACGCTTTGATGGAATATTTTCCTGATATTGTGGAATAAAAACTAACAACAAGATGAGTTGTTGCTGTAACTAAAAGGATATCTCACAATTTGAAAAGATCCATATCCTTACCGATTTTGAACAGATTTGAAATGTATTCAAATCTTCCCACAAAATCCGAGATTTAGATATGTAGCTTATCCGGAGTATTTTTAACAACAATCTTCAGCTTGATACAATTCACGTGATATGAAGAAGTTAGAAGAAATCAAAGCATGTCTGAAACAGCAAGCTACTTGAAGAAGATGAACAGTAAAAAAAATAAACATCTTGAATAATTCAAAATCCTCATGAGATTTAAGTCCTCCTTGTAGAACGTATTAGATATACTCTCTAATATCTAATAAAGGAGTTAGATCTTCAATCCATTATTTATGCGAGAAATCAATCCAATAAATCCGATTTAGAAAACCTGATCTGAACTTGATAGCTTCTTTATACTGTCTGATATATTAATAATTCACCCTTAAATTTTCTTAGTGTCTGATGTTCAAAAGATCAGAACCTTACTGTCTGACTTACTGCACATTGCACACTTAATACCGTCTGATTATATTTTATTCTTCTTTTGTTATCATCAAAATAAAATAAAGAGAACCTAACATTCTCCCCCTTTTTGATGATAACAAAACCTTTGAAAAATTTTGTAATTCAATTAAAACAGAGATCAAAAAATAGAGATCAGACATTCCAAAAAAAAAATTTATCAAAACATCATCTCCCCCTTTTTGTTATCAACAAATAAACTCCCCCTGAGCAGATGCTAAGAATATAACAAGAAAACATCATATGCATTAAGAGTCTTCATGTTTCTTGGCAGGCTTATCCTTATCAGCATCTTTTGATGTAGATTTTGAACCAGATTTTTTCTTTGATGAGACTGCGCAAAGCTTGACAGCAGACCTTTTAATCTTGGAATGTGTAACCTTAGGAGGAATTCCTGTTGGGACATAAGAATCAGCAATCCTTTTTAAAGCAGAAGAAAGATCTTCTTTGGGAGGTTGCTGAGGTGGATCTGGTACAGATTGAACAGGAGTTTGAGAGCTGTGAGATGGTGTAGCTTGAACATATTGAGCAATAATCTTGGATAAATCCAAGGGCCTGTACAGAATTATGTTCAGGCATGGTGAAGGATCATGGGGAGTCTGAGATATATCCTGTGTAGGAGATATAGAGGGTTTAACTAATGGTGCAGGTTCAGACATTTTTGGAGAGGATGGAAGAGTCTGTTCACCATGAGATTGAGGAGAACGAGGTTGGACAAACTCAAAAGATGGAGAAACAACAGAAATTTGCTTAGATGCAGCAGCAGATGTTGGTGACTGTGAAAGCAGCTGAGAGAGCAACTCTTTCATTGCTGCAAGATCATTTTCCATCTTATTAATCCTCTCAACATCCTTACTAGTGGAAGCCTCAGGATCTACTGTCTGATGGTGAACAGGAGTGTCTGATGAATCAGACTCAGTGTCTTATGCTCTTAGAGAGTGTCCTTCTTTAATTTCTACTCCTTTTAGACCAGACAGTGGATCACTTTTCTTCTTCTTCTTACTTCCTGAGGTGCCTTCCCTTTTCTTTTCTTGTCAGATTTTCCAACATTTTTATCTGACCTAACATCTGAAACAGCTTTGGGTCTTTATCAACAAATACTCCCCTTTTGAACTTCATCCAAGATGGCAACTCCCTTGTAGTGTGTCTAGGATCAAAATACACTGCCATATCATTGGAGAACCACACTTTTTCTTGGAAATAGATTCCCATGTGATGCAGTGTGTGTGCATCTACCTTTTTTAGCTCAAAACGATGGACAGACCTTTTTGGAAGCTTGAATTCTTCCATTTCAGCAGACTTATTATCAAATGTCCAAAAGGTTTGCTTTTTGCATTTGTCAGAGCATGACACAGAAGTTTCCCAGCAACATCTACTTTTTTCTTTTTGTCATTCCTAAAATTATTTTTGCTTCATCCACCGAAATAGATGTTCTACTTCCTTGCTTCGGGAAAATACATGAACAAACTATCTTATGCAGTAATCTGACAATCAGTGGAAATTGTAAAATAAAAACATCTCTCTCAACCTTTGTTTCGAAATTATCATTCAACAATTGAACAGTTGTCTTCCAAGTAATGCTAGTTCAACTGAGTCCTCACAATCATCAATCCCAAGAAGTTTATCAGATCTTTGCGAGTAAAAGTGACATCTTTACCGCAAACCCTAGAACACAATTTGTTCTTCTTTTCAGATTAAGATTTCTATAGAATTCTAGAACAATTTCTCCATAATCACAGGTTTTGAGAGTACACAATTTTTTGCATTTTATTTCCTCAAGAAACTCATCAATGTGTAACCCTCTTTCTACAAAGAAGCTTTATCTATGAAATAACATTCCCCTATTTTAGAATTTTCTCTCACAGCAGTTCGAGACACTCCAGAACCCTTCTTAGTAGATAAAGAGATTTCTTTACCTTTTTGCAGGAACCCTAGGTTCGTCTGACGTACTATCTGACGAAGCAACCTTTGAGGAGTCATCATCGTCTGATTCTTGAACGGAATCAGTTTTCTTCTTTAGATTGATCTGAGGTTCGTTCAAGAGAGACAGGAGATGAAGTGGATTTGCTAGGGTTAGGGTTTGGATTAGGAACATCTGATTGGGGTTCATCAGATTGTGGAGAATGTGGAGAATCAGTGTCTGATATCTCCATTGGAGTTAAGAAGACCTTGCCGAGAGAAGACAGCAGCAACTCTGGATGATTTTCGTGGAGGCATATGATGATTTTTGAGATTGATTTGAAGTAGAGAAATCGAAGATATTGAGAGAGAGAGAAGATATAAATGAAGACAGTTACCAATGAAGTTTTTATTGGGAATTCGAAACAGGAAGAGAAAACGGTTCCCTCCTTTTTTTTTTTTTAATAAAAACTTTGTCTGAAAAGATTTCAATAACAACGTCTGACACACTGTCTGACTCAAGAAAAAATTTCATTCAAGCAAATGGATTACACACTCCAATTTCATTTCTAATAAACTCAAATCTTGTTTTATCCAAAGGTTTAGTAAAAATATCAGCAAATTGAATATCAGTTGGCACAAATTCAACTTCAATATTACCATTTGAAACGTGATCTCTAATGAAATGATGACGAATTTCAATATGTTTAGATCTCGAATGATGAACCGGATTTTTTGTTAGATTTATGGCACTAGTATTATCACATTTGATTGGTACTTTTTCAAAACATAAGCCATAATCACTCAACTGTTGTTTGATCCATAAAATTTGAGCACAGCAATTTCCAATGAAACATATTCTGCTTCAGCTGTTGATAGAGCAACAGAGTTTTGTTTCTTGGAAGACCAAGAAACTAACTTATCACCAAGAAATTGACAAGTACCGGATGTGCTTTTTCTATCTATTTTACAACCAGCATAATCAGCATCTGAGTATCCAATTAGGTTAAAATTGTTATTTTTTGGATACCATATGCCCAATTTTGAAGTGTTTGAAAGGTACTTGAAAATTCTTTTAACAGCAGACAAATGTGTTTCTGTTGGAGCACTTTGGAATCTTGCACACAAGCATACACTAAATAGAATATCCGGTCGTGAAGCAGTTAAATACAAGAGAGAACCAATCATACCTCTAAAAAGCTTCTCATTTACCTTTTTGCCAGAAATGTCAAGATCTAACTTTGATGATGAACTCATTGGAGTTGAATTAAGTTTTGCACTTTCAAATCCATATTTTTGACAATTTGATTTGTATATTTCTCTTGATGGACAAAAATTCCATCAGATGTTTGCTTGATTTGCAGACCAAGAAAGAAGGTTAATTCACCCATGAGAGACATCTCAAATTCACCCTGCATTAACTTAGCAAATTCTCTACAATGATATTCATTATTTGAACCAAAAATAATATCATCAACATAGATTTGGATAACTAATAAATCATTATCAAGATTTTTGAAAAACAAAGTAGTATCTATTTTTCCTCTTTTGAAACCATTTTTTATCAAATAAGCACTCAGACGTTCATACCAAGCTCTAGGAGCTTGCTTTAAACCATATAAAGCCTTTTTGAGTTTAAAGACATGATTTTCCTTAAAAGGATCTTCAAATCCTGGAGGTTGTTCAACATATACCTCCTCTTTAATATAACCATTTAAAAAAGCACTTTTAACATCCATTTGAAAAAGTTTAAAATTCTTGAAGCATGCAAAAGCAAGCAATAATCGAATAGCTTCTAATCTAGCAACAGGTGCAAAAGTTTCATCAAAATCAATTCCTTCCTCTTGTGAGTAACCTTTTGCAACTAAACGAGCTTTATTTCTTACAACTTTTCCATTTTCATCGGCTTTATTTTTGAAAACCCATTTAGTTCCAATTATACTTTTCTCTTTAGGTCTAGGAACCAATTCCCAAACTTCATTTCTTTCAAATTGGTTTAATTCCTCTTGCATAGCATTAATCCAATTACTATCCTTCAAAGCATCATCAATAGAAGTAGGTTCAAAATCAGCAAGCAAAGCAAAGTGGTTTTCAAAATCTTTAAAACTTGATCTAGTTTTAACACCACTTCCAATGTTACCAATTACTTGTTCGGATGGATGGTGAGGTTTAAATCTCCAAGGTCTAGAAGATTCAGTTTCAACTGTGAAGGTTCTGCTTTACCGTCTGACATACCGTCTGACGCAACGTCTGACTGAGGTTCAGAAGGTTTTTCAGCTTCATCTTTTATCCCTTTTTGAGAGTTTAAACTTTCATCCTTGTGTTTAGATTTAGGACAATCATCAAACACATCAATCACAGAAGAATCAATAAATTTAACATTAATAGACTCTTCTACAATCTTAGAGGATTTATTAAAAACACGAAAAGCTTTACTTTTCTGAGAATACCCAAGAAAATTCCTTCTTCAGCTCGCTCGTCAAATTTGCCCAGATTTAATCCAGACTTCCTGATGTAACACTTAGCTCCAAAAACATGGAAGTAGGAGACGTTAGGCTTCCTTCCTTTGTATAGCTCATATGCTGTTTTCTGTGTCAAAGGTCTCACATAAACTCTGTTAATAATATAACATGATGTAGAAACAGCTTCAGCCCAAAAATATTGTGCAATGCCACTTTCATTTAAGAGACTTCTAGCCATTTCCTGAATTATTCTATTCTTTCTTTCAACAACTCCATTCTGTTGTGGAGTATATGGTGCAGAAAAATTATGCTTAATTCCATTTTCTTCACAGAAAATCATGAAGCTTTCATTTTCAAATTCCTTGCCATGATCTGTTCTCAAGCTAATGATTGAGAAACCTTTCTCATTTTGTACTTGTTTTGAAAATTTTTCGAAGACTTGAAAGGCTTCATTTTTATGTCTTAAGAAAAATACCCATGTAAATCTTGAAAAATCATCGACAATTACCAAACCATATTTATTACCTCCAAGACTTAAGGTGCGAGTAGGACCAAAAAGATCTAGATGAAGAAGTTCTAGAGGACGCTTTGTGGAAATCAAATTTTTTGATTTATGTGATACTGAAACCATTTTGTTCTTTAAACATGTATCACATCTTACATCATTTTTTATAAAAATTCTTGGTAAACCATGTACAAGATTTTTCTTTGAAAGATTTTCCAATTGAGAAAAGTTGACATGGCCAAGCTTTTTATGCCAGAGAAATATGTTATCATGCATGGTTAAAAAACAACTTTCAGTTTCCACTTTCGCGGGCTCTATCATATATATATTCCTTTTTCGAAAACCTTCAAAGATCTTTTCACCATCTTGATTAAAGGCTTCTACTTTATCCTTACCAAAAGTCATCTTGTAGCCTTTGTCACAAAGCTGACTAATACTCAAGAGATTGTGTTTAAGACCTCTTACCAGAGAACATTTTCGATTGTGGTTGGAGGAAATCCGATAGTACCAGTTGCTATTATTTTCACCTTACTATTGTCACCAAATTTGACATATCCTCCATTCTTCCATTCTATTGTTGTGAACAGTGAAGCATCTCCAGACATATGGCGTGAGCACCCACTATCAAGATACCATATTCCTTTAATTTGTGCTCCATGTTCCTGTAATCACAGAAGGAAGGATCAAACCTTCTTAGGAACCCAAACTAGTTTGGGTCCACCAAAACTCAAGCTCGTAGAATTTAAATTTGTAGCTTGTTGTTTACTGAGCTTGTAATTTTTGTAATAGCAATGTTTCTCAATATGTCCCACTTTGTTACAAAGGAAAACAAGCATAGGAATTAGATCTTACCGTTTTCTTTTGAAACTGATTTGGGTATCTTCTGTCAAACCGTCTGACGGACTGTCTAAATACCGTCTGACTGGATAATGGTTATTTTGTTGATATTGACTGACATACCTTTTTTCTTGCACAAAGGATTTAGGATTCATAGTAATTTTACCAAATTAACAGGTATTTTACTTTTTGTTTCTTCTCCTTTAATAAAAACAGTTTTTATTTAGTTTGGTTTGAAGATTCGGCTTGATCAAAACCTAAACCAATTTTTGAATTACCAAGTCTTTGAGAAGAAATCAACCTTTGAAGTTTTTCATCACTTTCAGAAAATTTTCGAAAAGTAGAACTTAAATCTTTTGAAATGTGTTCCATTCTTTCCTTAAGTTCTTTAATTTGTGATTGTAACTCAGAATTTTCCTTTTTAAAAACATCTTGAGTAATGCGTAATTTTTCATTATCACTTTGTAAAACTTCAATATCATTTTTGAAGATGTCGTTTTCTTCAGCTAAAAGTTGATTTGTTTGACTTAAAGCTTCTTTCTCATTTTTCAAACTTCAATTTTCTCATTTGCTTTTGAAATGCCCTTTAGTAGTTTTTTAAATTGCTTTCGAATACTTTCTGGCATCTCATCTTCAGAATCAGAAGTTACCTCAGATAAAGCCATAAAGCACAGATTGGCTTCTTCTGTATTGTCTGACGCATCGTCTGACTCAGCGTCTGACTCATCTAAGTCACTCCATGTTGCCATAAGTGCTTTCTGCTTTAACTTGTATTTTTCCATTTTCTTCATAAGTACTGGACAGGCATACTTGATATGTCCTGGTTTTCTGCATTCGTAGCACACAATTTCTTTCTTCTCTTTCTTCTTTTCTTTCTTTTCTTCTTCTCATTAATCAGATTTCCTGCATCACTTTTAAACCGATCATTAGCATAACGAGGCTTCGGTTAGAACGCTTACCTTTCTTCTTGAAGAATTTTGAGAGCTTCCTAGCTAGTAAATTCACATCATCAACTTCATCATCACTGTCTGACTCATCGTCTGACAATGGATCTTTCTCAACCGATGCCTTAAAAGCAATAGACTTCCTGACTTTCTCTTGTTCCTGCTGATGTTTCAGCTTGGATTCATAGGCTTGAAGCTTTTCTCTTAGTTCACTTAGACTCAGCGTGTCCAAGTTATGAGCTTCTTCTATCGCATTTGTCTTTGAATCCCACGAACTTGGTAAGATCCTTAGAATCTTCCTTACTAGTTCACTGTCATCAAATTCCTTACCAAGCAATGCAAGTTCATTAGTAATTAAAGTAAATCTATTAAAGCCATCAGAGATACTTTCACCCGTTTTGAATCTGAATAATTCATAGTCATGCATGAGAGCACTTCTTCTGGTGTCTTTGATCATTGTTGCTCCTTCATAGGTTTCACAAAGTTTGTCCCAAATTTCTTTGGCAGTTTTGCATGATGAAACCATTGCAAACACAGATTGTGATATGCTCATCAGGATCATATTCTTGGCTGCATTGTTCATCTCAAGCTTCTTTCTTTCATCATCATCAAGTTCACTCTTGTCATTGAGTACAACTTGCTTGTCGCCATATTGAATAATCTGCCAAGAGAGAAATCAGTGGCCTTGATGTAAGTTTCCATTCTGCATTTCCAATAGGGAAAATTAGTTCCATCAAAAAATGGAATCCGATTTGAAGCAATAGTAATAGTGTTTTCCATAGTTGATCACTTTTTCTTAAAAAAGAACTCTTCTGATACCAAATGTTGGTCCCAGATATGCAAACAAGAGGGGAGGGGTGAATTGTTTGCTTTTAAAAAATTTTGAAAACACTTAACAAATTAAACTTTGGAAACTTCTTTTAACAAATAATTTAGAGAATCAGATTATAACTTAGATAAATATTGTTGCTTTGTAGAACTTAATAAGAAAAATTTGAACAACAATATAAACAATTATAACCAATAAAAATTGCAGAGTAGTAAAGTGCAGAAAATTAAATGAGCCCAGAAATTTATAGAGGTTCCTCCTTGCGAGTACGTCCTCTCTTCCAGCTCCACTGCTGGGGATCCGGTTTCCAACCGGTCGATCCACTAATCCAATTAATCAAAAAGAGATTACAAACACCAATCGAATCTTGTTCTGTCTCACAAGCCTATATCTATTGGCTAAACACAGACTACAAGATTATTTGTAATCCTCTCAACAACTCTCAACACACTCAATACAAGAGTAGAGAATCTTCAATCAAGAGTTACAATAGACACTCTAAGTATTTGAGCACAAGAACACAGAAGAAAGTAAGTTTTGGAGTTTGCACAAAATGTCTGACTAGTATTTGACTAGTGTCTGACGGAACTTTGATGAAGTAAAATTTCAGCTCGTGTAATTCTGGGTTTTTTCAATCTCGTATCTTCTGTTCTTTTTTGAAACAATACATATATATAGATATAAAATATCCTGGTCTTTTTTCTTCAGTTCACCGGACTTCAACAACTTCATCCTTATCCATCAAAACAAAATTTGTCGTTGAAAGAGGAGAGAGATAGATGGAATAGAAATATCTCGTATTTTGAAAACCAAAACTAGAGAGAAATCCGCATAAGACGCTTTGATGGAATATTTTCCTGATATTGTGTAATAAAAACTAACAACAAGATGAGTTGTTGCTGTAACTAAAAGGATATCTCACAATTTGAAAAGATCCATATCCTTATCGATTTTGAACAGATTTGAAATGTATTCAAATCTTTCCACAAAATCCGAGATTTAGATATGTACCTTATCCGGAGTATTTTTAACAACAATCTTTAGCTAGATACAATTCACGTGATATGAAGAAGTTAGAAGAAATCAAAGCACGTCTAAAACAACAAGCTACTTGAAGAAGATGAACAGTAAAAAAAATAAACATCTTGAATAATTCAAAATCCTCATGAGATTTAAGTCCTCCTTGTAGAACGTATTAGATATACTCTTTAATATCTAATAAAGGAGTTAGATCTTCAATCCATTATTTATCCGAGAAATCAATCCAATAAATCCGATTTAGAAAACCTGATCTGAACTTGACAGCTTCTTTATACTGTCTGATATATTAATAATTCACCCTTGAATTTTCTTAGTGTCTAATGTTCAAAAGATCAGAACCTTACTGTCTGACTTACTGCACACTGCACACTTAATACCGTCTGATTATATTTTATTCTTCTTTTGTTATCATCAAAATAAAATAAAGAGAACCTAACAGAAGAGATAGAGAATGAGGCTGTCCTTCCATATGAAGGAAATAAGGATGAGGAAGGAGAATAAGTAATTTACAAGAAGAAAGAGTGAGGATTAAAGGAAGGAAGTGAGACTTATGTTTTGACCTACAAGTCCAAGCTGAATTTTGTAGTTGCGACCTTGAGAGATAGGTCATAGTAGTTTTTGTTGTTCCGGGATGTTGTCTATAGTTGTTTTATGTCGTGTTGTTTTGAATCATTATGCTTTATTTTCAATACCAATGTAAAGGTCTTTGTACCTGCAGTTGAAGTTTTAATGAAAAATTATGTTAAGTTTTATGAAATTAAGATTTCTTTATTTAAGTTTCTTAAAGTATATTTTGCTTTTATATTATTCACTTGAATGAGAATTTCCAAAATTTTCGAATCTCGATATAAAATGTAAATAATGTTATGGAAGATTGCTTAGCTAAGTTAAATAAAACATAACAAAGCCGTGGTAGAGGAAGGAGACGACAAGAGCAAAGTGTAAACCCGGGGAATTTTCCACATTAGTACCCGACCTTACAATAGATTGTATAAACTAGATAATAGATTTAGATTCTAATCGAAGTCCAATAATAGATTAATATTTAGATTTTGGATAGATGAAGAATTTAGGAACCGAATAATGAAATCCTTTAACCCTAATTAATACCAAAAACGAGATTTTGAATCTTGAATAAATAATTCAAGATATGATCTAAAAATTAGACCCGAAACTTGATATACGAATAGGTTTAAATAGAAAATATGAATATAAGGATTAAATGATTATTTTTTATCCCGATAATGATTCGAGATTACAATAACGAGTAGTGATGAGTTTATATTTAGACTTAAACCCTAAATTCAAGATTCATAGTTAAAATTAAAAACTACTAATAAGAATTCCTGTTCAGTATCAAAACTAAAGATATATATATATATATATATAGTTTGGTTTCTGTATTAAGTCCAATATTACATAAATGATTATTTACGCTTATAAACAGAAAACGATGATCCAAAAATGAACCGTTAGGATTTTAAATACACAACGAAAATATAAATTGTCAAATAACTCAAAATCTGAACCCCAACCAAATAATTGGATTACGCTATTGTTCTAAACCGAGTTTTCTTAAACTATCGGAGCCTGAAACAAGAATTGACCTAACGAGCTTAAGAAATCCAAATCGCGGGAGATAAAATTATACAGATAAATAATTACGTATATAATAACCTAAATTTATATTAATTGAAGAGCTAAATGTTTTGTATAACCCTATACACATATTTTTACAAAAACTTTCAAATATTAGCTGATTTATACCCGTATAACCCGTTTAATTATCTCAAAACAAAATTAAAATAATAAACTAATATATATATATGAATCTCGGCTGCATTTGGTGGAAATTGAAGAAGAAAGAGGAGCCGGATTTGTGTTCAATAATTCACCCAAAATTTCAACAAAAGCAACTCGAGGACCAATCATGGAATGCCACCTTAACCTGACATTAATTGCAATGAAAACAACATATCCAAACACAGCCAAAACCGAAGAGAAATTGAAGGAGAAGATGCAGCCAAAACCTTCTTCTTTTCTTCATATATATATATGAACAAATGCATTAATGGAGGCACAAACAAACTCCATTATTCTTCAACTCTTCTAGAACGAAATAGACTCTAAACAACAACTAAAACGAACAGAAAATAGAAAACAAACCGATCTTAACAACCAAGCTCGGATTGAAAGAAAAACAAAGCTAAAAACCCTCAAATACGAGCTAAAAGGTAAGTTGATACGATTCAAAGGATTTTCGTTCAAATATATGGATTGTAACTGACTTATAATTATCTTAGGAACTTAATAAACACAATCACAAGCTTCGGATTACATCAAACGAGCTCTAACGAGGTAATAATCCAAAACCCTAACTTTATTTTCTAAGAATCGAGATCTATATATATATATATATATATATGTTTTTAAACGTGTTCAAACATATTTTATGTCTTTATATATAATGCATAAACAATTAAAAATAGTTTGAGTATGTTTTTAACGTATAAAAATCAAAGAATATGAATTGAACCGATGAGGAAGATGATGAACAGTACAACACTGCCTCAAGGCCGACAGTGTAGACGCTCAAAGCCGGTAGCTTACATGGATAGGCCGGTAGCTTATAGGTGGCTTATACTGATCAGAGGCTACGTAAAATAATTTTTCACGTAAAAATTGAACGTAAACCGGCTTCCTGGAGATCTACGCCGACAGCGCAGAGCCGACGTACGTTGAAAGCCAACAGCTTTCAACACTGGTGCACTCGATATGAAAATTTCTTCAAAAACAATTGTACACCGGCACCTGAGAATGAAGGCCGGCAGCCTTGAGCTGGCGTACACCCAAATTTCTTTACCGAAAGCATATTTTCGAAAATAAACAGAATATATATATATATATATATATCTTAAGCTTACTTGGTGTATTATATATATATATATACACAACAATATAAGATTTATCACAAATGATTAGAAAGAATTAGATTAAAATTTAATAAACCTTTAAAACCCTAGAATTTAAGACAAATATTTAATGTTAATTAAAGTTAGTATTAATCTAATATTTGTTTTAACAAGATAAAATAGGTAAGAATGAAAATTGAAATAAGCTAATTTCTTGAGTAATGTGACTTCTAAAGATAACAAAACAATTATGCGAGATAAAATAGGAGAAACACAACTACACTAAGCAATAATAATTACCAAAATATCGAGTCTAGGACACTAATCACAAATAGGAATTTAGTTAATTTGTATTAATGAATACTTTGTCTTAAATAGGTACCTTTGACTCATTAGAGGATCTACCAGCGGATTACTATGACTGAGTCAGTATGAGCAAGTGAGTAATTCAGTCATATTGTACTGGTTGTGATTATAAATAGTGAAATATATAATGCAAGATAATCAAATGAATGTCTGCTGAAAGTATGATTTGATTTGAGTGTATATGTTAAAATATCTTTATAAAAGCGATAATGCAATGATTGATGTTGTGCAGTAGTATGATGATGATTGTGTGTAATGTATGGTCACTTCGAAATTGATTAAGACTTATTGACTTAACAAAATAATATGAGCATGCATTGCACAAATTGCATTATTGCATATATGGTTGTGACAGCCTGCTACGTATTAATATTTCGGATCTCTGTTTTCGCTTGGTTTATCTAATGTGTAAGTCTTTCAAGGTTCTCTTTGGTCTGGCTGTCCTATGAGAAACTAAAAGGCACCGAAGAACGTCGCCCGTAGAATCGCTTTGAAATGATTAATACTCAGGGAGTTTCTAAGGGGATTGCAGGAGATGGTTTGTTCAATCAACTATATTCAAAGTGATAACCTTAAAACGAGAAATCGTTGATTCTCCAGTATACTTAGTCTCTCCTGGGCAGATGGGTCATTGAGTACTGGTTCTTCAACCCATTAAAAAGAGGGCGTAAATCTTTTTACTGTTTGGATTCTAGATCATCCAAACTTGTATCTGTGCATATGGTTGAGTTCTTGCATTGCATATGATTTGTTAATGACTTGTGTGATGTATGGTATGTCTGGTTATTCACTGAGCTGTGGTTTCGCTCATACTCCTACAGTCTTTTCAGGTTCACTTTACGACCCTGGTTAGTTACATCTAGGAATATGGCTCCGGTAAGAGCTTTGAAGCTAGAAGTCTACAGATATATTTTAGTTTGATGGTTATGTACTAATAAATTAGATTATTTAGTTGTGTACTCCAAAAGACTATATGGTTTGTAATAGTTTTGTAATGTTTATTCACTAAGTTATTTCTTTCATATATTTGTTATTTCTTATCAAGCAACTAAAAAGATCCTATTGTTTTGAAAACCTGTCATTCTCTGAAAGTAATCTAGTGATAGTATTCAAGTGTAACTTGTTTACTACTACTAGGATATCCTCGGGGCGTGACACAAAGCGCATCGAATGAACCAAATGTGGGGAGAGAACAACAAGCGACACCGCCACCAAACCCACCAATGGCCGATGCTTAAGCCACTTTACAAGCGAATTTAGGGCAATTGACACAAGTGCTTGAGGCCATTCGACAAACTATGCCTGCTCCTGCTCCTATTCCCACTCCTGCTCTAACACCTATTCCACCGCCCTCAGCGCAACAGGCATCTATAGCTATGCCGATGCTTGAAAATGCGCAATCCCATACCGTACACTTACCTCCACCACTACCCCCAAGGCCGTACAAGAGCTCCTTGCCTGAGTTCATAAGAAGTAATAGATATTATGAGGGAGCCTTTGGAAAACTTGATGAGGCTGATGATTGGTTGGCCTAAATAGAACGGTCATTTGATGCCTTCGAAGTGCCCCACCACATAAGAGTTAATTATGGCACATACTTGCTAAGGCTGAATGTAAGAGTGTGGTGGGAATCTAAGAGAAGAGAACTTGTACCATCTGTTACATGGGAGATGTTCCGCTATGAATTTCTTGAGCATTACTTTCTTGGAAGTCTCCAGGTACAGTACAGTGCGGACTTTCTATACATATCACAAAGAGGCCACATAGTGGAATAATATGTGACTGGTTTAGTAGGCTGCTCCCGGATGCCCCTGACTCGTATAAATATAGTGAGGAACTGAAGAGACAAGTTATTCTAAATGGCTTGGATGACGATATGAGAGTAAGACTTGAGGAGTTTGACATCAGAACTTTTAGGGAATTAGTTGAGAGAGCCCAGATTGTTGAAGGGGCTAAAAAGAGAAAGACAAATACCACAGATAGAACACCCTCTGTGTTTGGGAGAAAATTTTATGGGGGGTCAAGTTTAAGGTATCCCTAGAAAAGGTTCAAGTCGCTTTATGGCTTCAAAGGAAGTACAAGTGAGGGAAATGGAGGAAAGAACATCCCTAAAACCCCAAGTTGCTAGAAGTGTAAGGGAGAGCACTATCCTAGGAGATGTCCATAGTTGACGGACAAGTGCTATTTTTGCGGGGAGGCAAGTCACAAGATCTCCAAGTGCCTTAAGAAGGCTACCACTACTTGCTTTGTCTGTAAGCAAGTTGGACACTTTGCCAACGAGTGATCACAGAGGTCGAGTGCCTCAGCCAGGACATTTGGAGGATCATCCTCAAAAAGGCTCGGAAACGGGAATAGTGGAAACGCTAACAGCTATTCTGGATCAGCTATGCATAACATGAGAATATATAATCTAGAGGGACAATGGATTTGTGAGGAAGCTGAGGACGAAGGCTATGAATTAGCTATCCTAAAGGAAGACGATGGCCAAGATTTTGGACTCGTGATAAGATGCATATTAGTAGATAAGACGACTACTTACACCTTGTTCGACACTGGAGCCATACACTCATTTATCACCATCGGGTTGGCGAAACAAGTTGGATTACCAGTAGCCACTGTCACATCTGGCTTTTATATCAAGACTCCAACTGGAAATGTAGTAACAACTAATGAGGTGTTGAAAGACTGTCCAATAGTGATTCAAGGACATCACACAAGATGTGATTTGATTGTTTTGGAAATGAGTAAGTATGAAGTGATTTTGGGTATGAGTTGGTTGACTATTGCTAAAGTTGTTGTAGATTGTAGACGGAAGAAATTTGAGTTTAAGGACTTGGATTGGAAAGATGCTGAATTTAAGGGAGAGACAACAATTTCTAGAGGATCTAAGTTGAGTTCGTTTGAACTATTTGTAGATGAGGAGGTCGAGACCAAAAAGGAAAGTTCTTTTGGTGCAATAGAAAATAAGGAAGAGTTGCCTCGAGTTAAGGATATACTAGTTGTTAATGAGTTTTCGAATGTTTTCCTCATGAACTACTAGGATTACCCCTAAAGCAAGAGATTGACTTTGAGATTGATCTGGCACCAAACATCGAACCGATATCTAAAGCGCCTTACCGCATGGCTCCTGTTGAGTTAAAGGAGAAAAAAAAACAATTATAGGAACTTTTGGATCAATGATTCGTAAGGCCGAATGTGTCACCATGGGGTGCACCTATTTTGTTTGTTAAGAAGAAAGATGGATCGATGAGGTTATGTGTGGACTATCGGGAGCTAAACAAAGTGACAATCAAGAATAGATATCTGCTTCCTAAGACTAATGATCTATTTGATCAATTACAATGGGCAAGTGTGTTTTCAAGGATTGATCTTCGATTAGGATAACAATAGCTAAGGGTTAAGCCGGAAGATATACCTAAAACAGCTTTCCAGACTCGATATAGACATTATGAATTCTTGGTGATGTCATTTGGGTTAACAAATGCTCCTGCTGCATTCATAGATTTGATGAACTGAGTGTATAAGCCTTTATTAGATATGTGTTATAGTTTTTATTGATGATATCCTTATCTACTCCAAGATGTGTAAGCAACATGAAGAACACTTGCGCATGGCATTACAAACCTTAAGAGAACACAGGTTATATGCCAAGCTTTCCAAGTGTGATTTTTGGTTGGATAGGACTTCACTTTTTAGGGCATATGGTATCAGGAGAGGGTATATCTATGGTCCCTAAAAAAATAAAAGCCATAATGGATTGGAAACCGCCCAAGACAGTAACAGAAGTAAGAAGCTTTTTGGGTTTGGCTGGGTATTATAGGAAGTTTATTAAGGATTTTTCCAAGATAGCTAAACATTTGACCCAATTAACCCAAAAGAATGAAAAGTTTATATGTATGGAAAAGAGAGACCAAAGCTTTCAAGAACTTAAGCAAAGACTTGTTTCCGCTCCAATTTTAGTACTACCAAATCCTGAGAAGCCCTATATAGTTCATAACGACGCATCGAGAAATGGTCTCAGATGTGTACTCATGCAAGAGGGGAAGGTGATTGCCTAGGCTTCGAGACAACTAAGGCCACACGAATAGAATTATCCTACACATGATTTGGAACTAGCCGCAGTGGTGTTCGCTTTAAAGATATGGTGACACTACCTTTACAGGCAAAGGTGCGAGATCTATACTGATCACAAGAGCCTTAAGTATTTGTTCACACAAAAAAAGTTGAACATGAGACAAAGGAGATGACTTGAGTTAATCAAGGATTACGATTTAGGGATTAATTACTGCTCGAGAAGGGTGAATGCGGTTGCTGATGCTTTAAGTCGTAAGAATTACGGAGAAGTAGCAGCTTTGTTCACCAACCAAAAGGAATTAGTGAAGGAGTTTGAAAGGTTAAGTATTGAGGTCATAGGAGGAGATACTGAGACGAAAATAGCAAATTTGGTGATGGAACCCACTTTAGTGGAAACAATCAAGGAAGCTCAACGTTACTATGAGATAATAGAAAGATTATAGACAAAATTTCAAGAAGGAAAATATATTGACTTCACAGTAGATGACGAGGATGTAATAAAAATGAAGGGACGACTCTGTGTACCAAATGATGAGGAGATACGAAAAGGGATCATGAGTGAAGCTCATAATTCTGGGTACACGGTACACCCGGGAGGAACGAAAAATGTACCAAGATCTCAAAAGACATTACTGGTGGAACAGAATGAAACGGGACGTAGCCGAATTTGTGTTGAAGTGTCCAATTTGCCAGCAAGTGAAAGTAGAGCATCAGAGGCCGGAAGGATTGTTGAAACCCTTGCCAATATTGGAATGGAAGTAGGATCAAATTTCCATGGATTTTGTGTGTAGTTTGCCAAAAACGCCAACAAGGCATGGTGCTATATGGGTTATAGCAGATTGGCTAATCAAGTTCACTCACTTCCTACCGGTAAGTATGACATATTCTATGGATAAATTGGCAAAGTTCTACATCAAGGAGATCGTTCGTCTATATGGAGTACCAGCTGGGATTGTATCAGATAGAGACCCAAGGTTTGTGTCCAAGTTTTGGGGGAGCATGCAAAAGTGTATGGGAACTAAGTTGCACTTTAGTACAGCATATCATCCTCAGACTGATGGATAGTTTGAACAAACCATACAAACCTTAGAAGATATGCTTTGAGCATGCGTGATGGAGTTTAAAGGAAGTTGGGAAGCACACTTACCTTTAGTGGAGTTTGCTAACGACAACATTTATCACTTGACAATTAAAATGCCACCTTATGAAGCTTTATATGGATGAAAGTATAGATTGGTGTTATTTTGGGATGATGTGGAGAAATTGGTTCTTAGACCAAATCTTATACAAGATGCCGATGATAAGGCATGAGTTATTCAACAACGAATGAAGAAGGCTCAAGATCGACAAAAGTTGGGCAGATCTGAAAAGGAGGGTTCTTGAGCTCCAAGTAGGAGATCATGTGTACTTAAAGGTAAATCCTATCAAGAGTATTCATCGAATCCGCTCGCAAGGAAAGATAAGCTATTGGTATATTGGTCCATTTGAAATACTAGAGTGAGTTAGGGAGTTAGCGTATCGCCTTGCTTTACCACCAAATTTGTCTGAAGTACACAATGTTTTTCATGTCTCTGTTCTTCGGAAGTATGTAGCCGACCCGGATCAAGTTGTGGAACTGGAACCGGTGTTGTTAAGAGAGAACCTCACTTATGAAGAGCATCCGGTACAGATTCTAGATCGAAAAGTTCAAAAGTTGAGGAGTAAGGAAATCAAGTATGTTAAGGTTCTTTGGAGAAATCATTCGTACAAAGAGGCAACTTAGGAGGCCGAAAATGAGATGCGATAGAAATACCTAAATTGTTTGTAGAATCAAGTACGTGCTTCAAGTTTTGAGGACAAAACTTTCTTTAAGGGGGGTTGGTTGTAAGCCCCTAATTTTTAGGATAATATCAAGTTCAAATCCTAAACCGAAAAGTTAACCGAAAACCCTAAGTCAACGAATCCCTAGGAAACCCTAGTAACTTAGATCCAACAATCTCGTGTTCCTAAACTAAGAAGTCGAAATACAAGCGAAGAATGTAGTTTGGTTCGTAATAATATTAGGATGCTTAAAAAGATAATATTAGCAAATTTTCAACCTGATTGGATATAGACTTTGAAAAGCGTGTCCCGAGGCTTGAGATATTAAATATATGATATTAATACCATTGGACTCATAATTTCATAAGATTTCCAAATATATCAGTTATATAATTTTTCTGGTTATAAAAGTTATAGTTATAACATTTTTATTGTATTTTCATTACTACCGGTACTTTAAATGTCCAATTTACTTTTTGATTTCTTTCACACTATTCACAAGTACAACTACCCATAACCTATTTCTTACATCGTTACAACCTATTCCTACTATTTCATCATTTTCCTTACAATTTACTTTTCTAATACAACTTTTACTACTTAAATTACTTATTTAATTTTAAAACTTACACAACATACTTTCCTCTCTCTCCCTCTCTTGCAAACCGATACCCCCTCCGCCTTACTCCCCTCTCATTTGTTGATTTTCCTTCATTTGTTTATTCTCACAAACCCAAAATTCCTTTTTCTATAAATATCCTTTTATGCCTTCTCCATTTCACTTTGTTTCTCTCTTCATTTTCTCTTTAGAAAGTTTTTTCAAAAACTCTCTCCTCTCCCCTCTCATTGCGGTGACTCTCTCTCTCTCAAACACACACACACACACACATTTGTTTTCTTTAAATTTCTTACTCCACACATCCAATAGGTAATTGATCTATACCTTATTACCTTAAAAACATGTAATAGCAAGATCATTCATGTGTGATTCCACTTTAAAAATCCCCAGGAGCTTTAAGCTAGGGATATGGAAACACTTGAACATGAGATCCTTGCCATCACAATGTTATAGATCTTGTTATTTGAGTTATTTTGCTATTACCTTGTTTTACTATCAAGTTATGTTGTTGTTATTAATGATTTGTGCATATATTCATCATCTATCCATATTCACATAATCATCATAGTGTTCATGCATTTATGACTAGTATAGTAAACTAGATCTAGTTGTTTTGAGTTCATAAATGCATTAAGCTTTTGTTTTAGGTTCATAAATAACTTGTAATAGCATGAAGATAGTAGGAAAAAGATAAAAAGCTCAAGATTTACTTTAGGTTCAACAAAAATGATTTTTGAAAATTCGGATAAAAAAGGAACCATATTTAGAAAAGCCATTTTTCAATTTCAAAATGTGTATTTTACATTAAAAATGAAGGGCTTAGGGAATAGATACCATAAATGAGTGATCTTGATGAGAAAAGCTTAGATCTACTAAGGAATATTTCCAAAACAAGGAAAAGTTTACAAAAGTTATGTTTCAATCTCAATAGCAAGTTTTAAATTTGTAATTAGGGAAGCTTGAAGTGTAAATACCCATTTTTCAACTCCAAAATAAGATTTTTATTACAGAGATGGAAGCCTTAAGGAGTAGGTTTGATTAGGAAATGGTTCTTGAAAGACTACATGAGTTTTACAAAGGAAACAATCTCAAATGAAATTTTTGAAAATTTGGATTTGAAAATGGCCACTATTTAAACACCTATTTCCAAATGCCAAATAATGATTTTTATGGAAAAATGAAAGTCATAGGGGATACATGTAATAAAGACCTAATTTTGACAAGGATAAGAGGTTTATCAAAGTATAATCCTAAAACAAGGAAATGGTTTCAAAGAAAAGAGTAAACAATTATTTCATTCTTTAAATTTTGTAAAATTCATAATTAGGTAAACTACCTATTTAAACATCTATTTTCTAACCTAAAAATAAAGGTTTTATTTTAAAATAATGAAGGTGTTAGGTATATAGGTCATCAAGGTTGAGTTTTGATAAAAGCAAGTGTGATTTTACAAAAGAAAAACTATTTTCTTAAGTTTAGTAAATTTCAAAAGTTTTGCAAAGTAAAAATTTTTCAAAAAGGAATTCTTAGTACGATATCATTAAGAATACATATAGATAGTTCATCTCATAACCTTCATGACAATAGCTTGTAGGTATTACATATATACATGATGCACTTGTAGAAGCAAAGTTAGGAAAGTAATGTCCTATACTTCTTACTTGACATTATCTAAGTACATGAGAAATTAGAATTACCAAGACCCATGAATCATGCATGATATTGAGTTATATATGTATATAATAGAGTCTTACAAGATATATGTAGTTAAGTATCTATCAAAGCTTTAGTATGATGCTTGGTTTGAGCTTAGAAGTTAAATTGTGGAATGGGAAATTCGTATAGTATTTGGTACCCTACTTTCATGGACCAAATGACCTCTTTTGTTGGAAATAATTCTAGAAATAGATAGCTCTCATCGAATAGGTAAAATCGGTATATAATAGCGAAATTCTGAGTTAAAATGACCAGGTTATGGCCATTTTAAGTTGGAATTTCGCCTTAGACGAATTTTGATGAACTTGTTAGAATAGAATTTATAAGTACATTGAAACTTCATAGAATTACTCATTAGAGTTATTTCTTTTGATTAGGAGACATGGGAGATGGATTAGACCTTCCCGGGGACTATTACGATTAAGTTGATTTTCACGGCATGCCAAAGTGTATTCACTATCTTTAAATTATATACTTGTGCTTATGCTTGCGCTTGCGCTTGTAGTGTTAGTGGCATTAGAATTGGGACAAGATAAAAGTTTTACTGAATATATATGATTTCTACATGGGTGAATTGGTGATAAGAGTATCGAAATGAGTTTGTTGTAATTATTTGTATAACCTAGTATAGAATTGATTTGTCTGCAATATCTATGATCACTCAAAAATTGTTAAATTAATATGCCATGATCTTATAATCAAATTGGCCATGCATACCATATGTAAGTCACATTGCTCAGGTTATTATACCTTTGTGGGAAGAAGGCATAATAGCTACGCAACGAGAGGCCTGTAAACTCGAATGTTGGTATAAGGGTCAGAATTGAAAATGTGTGTGGGTAGGCACTTGTATTAACCACAATATAAATGAGAAAAATTGAAATCTATGGTCATATGGGTCTGAACACCTAACCCCGAATGGAGGGCATAAATCCATTTAACATAAGATTTCTGGATGGTCTTTTGTATTGTATACTCACATGTTTGTGCATTTCATATGGTTGTTGATATAACTTATCTATTATATATTGCTTGTTGCGCATTTAATTTTGGAAGTGAAGCTCACTAAGCTCGTAAGCTTATACCCTAATAGTTTCCTGTTGCAGTATGAATATTTACGGCTATCCCTGAGAGTCCACTTTCCTCAGGTACAACTTTTGGAACTTAAGGAGTTTTTTGAGGAAGTCGGGACCTAAATATAGGCATAGACTTTTACTTGAATCTCCTAAATCGATAATATATAATGGTTGTTGTAAGAGACTTTTGAGAACTGAAGAACTCTTAATATTTTGTCGGGGGTATGCCATTTAGATGTAATAGGTTAAATCTAGATATAATTGTTATGATTTACATTCTTATTGCTATGTATGTCTTCTTAAGCTATTGAGATTCAAAGTATGGTTTATCTATATGTTGAACTTGAGCCTTCACTCGCCGTTTAAACTCATGGAGTGACTAAGGTTGTCATACTTGAGTTTAGATATCGAGTGTGGCAGACTGTCGCGTTTAGGGTATCCTTTGGGGTGTGACAACTTGTCTCAGTAATATATATATATTTAATTAAGATTTAATTGCATTTTCATTCTCTGTAGTGTGAAACTTCCAAACGTGCAAGTTACTTCTTTTAGAATGGAAATTTTTCATTTTTATTGTGTTATTGATATCCACTATAACTTTATGGTATTTATGCTACAAAAGGAAATTTCTTTGTAGAGGAAAAAAATTGGTAAATTAAATGTTCAATCTCTTTTAAATTTAAAATAATTCCCACATAATTCACTCTTAATTTATTTTCCTTCTAAATTGAAAGTTGTTAATTGTTAAATGAATGACATCAAGAAATGAAATAGAGATGGTCATTGGATAACATATAAAGATGTCATATTTTGGGAAATTAATTTCCAAAATAATGTATAAAAGAATAAGTTATTTGTGTATTATGTGTCATTCGAAAGAGGGCATGGTCAACAACTGCACTAATAATAGAATATGAATTTTTAATGAGAGGATGCAGAGCAATCGTGTCCATAATGTATTATAAAGAGTGCATGACTGCTATGCACTGCCTTAATACAATATAAAGAGCATGCAACTGCTAATCACGCCAAATTGTGTATATATATACATTACAATAGAGTTCGTTAGCTTCCTCTCGATTCTCTCTCTCTCAAATATCCACTTTCTCTTAATCTCAAACACATTTCACTAAAATTTATCAACATAATCGCACAAGAGTCTTATCTATTTCTAGTAAGAATCTACATTCGCTCCTTTAATTACTTTAATGCAATTACATTTTCCACCTATGCTTATTCAAAAAATTGGTTGTTTTAAGTAGTTTTCTACGTTGATGCATTATATACATGTTATTGTAATATGTATGTGGTTACATTATTAAGATTTGATCGTTGGAGTTGCTTTTGAAATTATGCATTACATAAATTTGGTAAGAGAAAATAGAAACTTGATTAAGGAAATAAACAATTTAGAAAGGTTTAATATTATTTCTCAAATAAGAACATTTGAAGAAACAAAACACCATACTGAAGTGTTGTAGTTTAATATACTATATGGACTTTTTATTTGTACTAAAAATACTTCCTAAAGAATCTCAATTAATCTAATTATGAGGAGATAATGATGCTCATATTTTATTCCACAAACGAATACTAAACACTAATTAGATTAACAAAAAAAAAAAAAAAAAACAAACTTACTAGGTCAAATATATTAGTAAGTTGCATTAATTTGTGATACTCCCCCTTAGTGCAAACTTACTATCAACAACATCAAAAGCTTCATAAAATGCTTCAAATTTGTCTTTAGCAAGTGCTTTTGTGAAGATGTTAGCAACTTGTTCTTCGGTTCATATTTTCTATTGCTTAATATCCTGAGTTAGCACCTTCTCTCAAATAAAATGGAAATGAGTTTCAATTTGTTTTGTGCATGCATGGAACATCATATTTGCAACAAGCTTTGTTAACTATCATAGTAAATAGGACCTGAGTAGTTTAAAAAGAAAACCATTTCTTGAATAAGTCTCTTTAGCCAACAACATGCTTGAGCAGTCATAGTAGCTACAATGTACTCTATTTTACAACCTGAAAGAAGTACTTTGTTTTTTACTACACTAGGAAATTGCAGTAGAAATTGTAGTAAAACAGTACCCTATTGTAAAGTGCCTATCATGTATGTCACCAACCCATTATGCATCTATAAAATCACTCAAAAAGGAAAAAAAAAAAAATAGACATAAACTGGTTGTACATTAATCCATAATTTTGAGTCCCTTTTACATAGCAAGAATTTGCTTTGCCACAAGTAAATGACTTTCACATGGATGATCCATAATCTGAGATATAACTCAAACTAAATAAATGATATTTAGTCTTCGATAGTCAGAGAGAATAAATTACCAACAATCTATTGGAAAAGAGTTCCATCTTCAAGTGGCTTAACCCCATTTTTCAATAAATTCATACAGGGTTCAATGTTGTCATTGCTATTGACTCCCCCATATAGAACCATCATAGTAATCTTGTTGCATATTCTTTGTTGAAAGACAAAATATAGAACAATTTTTAAGATTGTTATTCTCTATAAAGTAAGTTTTGACAAAAACAAAATAATTAAAGAAAACTAATTGAATTATAAGGTGCACATGATTATTTTGAGTTTCTAAGGTATAAATAATGATAGATAATATAAAAGGAAGTGCAACAACTTATTCATTTTGATAGAAATCCAAAGGATTCTATAAAATCTTAGTTGAACATAAGATTAGCAACAAGTCAGAAAATATAGAACAATTTCAAATGCTTCGAACTGAGAAAGACATCCATAAGGTATTGAATAGAAAAGATCAAACACAAAATGTTTAATAGACGATCCATAAGGTTTTCCAGAAGATCAATTCAGTTGTGATTAAATTGTTTCCAAATTGGTTCAAATAGTATCTTAGAAGCCTAGCTTCGAGAAAATGAATATATTTAGGTAATATGCTCATATGTTGTACTAAAGTTGGTTCGTATCCAAGGGAATTTTAAGGTTTACCTAGACATGTTTTTAAAGATGACCTTTAGCTTTACAACAACTAGATTCAAGGAATGTTTATAGAAGAGTAACACGAGTTTTTTCTCTTGAAGATGAGATATTATTAGGTTCTACAACGTTCAAAAGAAGTCAAGCATATCACTTTCTTAATTTTATGTGATTCTATCAAGTTTAATTTTAATATGATATACATCAACTATTCGGATAGGCACAACAGATTAAGAAGTTTCAAATCTTATCCGTTTTACAAGTATCAAGCTAAGGAAAATACCTCCATAATATGAGGAAAACACTTATCAAGAAAACGACAAAAAAAAAAAAAAAACTTCAACATTATATTTAGTACTTATTCAGCAACACATAAATAAGGGAAGATTAAATTTTTGAGACAGAAGTAACATGAGAATTACAAGAAAAATTAGCATACTCCTTATCTGAAAAAAGGGAAAAATGGCTATTGGAATTTTATTCCAATATAGAACTAAATTTAGCTTACATTCTCTTAAAACTTTTCTTTGAATTCGTATTTATTTCCTGTTGATAGAAGGAACATGTTGTTTCCTTCCAGCTTCTTTAGTTTACAATATTAAGCTCTATAGTATCGATTTTAGCTTGAGGAAAGCTATAGGGAACAAGCATAGTGAATTGTACTAGCTTGTAAATTGTTTTCATTAGATATAGAGGAACATACCCGTGTGGATTACGAGATCTCTGGCTTGGAGTTGAAAAAAAAGACTGATGCAGAAGGTAGAACCCTTATATGTCACTGATTTAGCTTGTCTTCCCTACTCATGTTTTTCCTACAAGTTTCATTTTATTTATTTTGATCAAGTTGCTCTCATGTTTTAATCAAAGTGGATTTTTTCTTAGGTTAAAAATTTAAATTTTTATTATAATCAATTCTACCCCCTTTTTTTATTATTAAAGAGGGACCAATAAAGATATTGTCCAATTTTTGTTAAACTGATAACTTAAACTTGCTAAACTTGTTTAACAAGTACCCCCTTCTAATATGGAATGTAATAGAATATGGGCCCTTAACAATTGAAGGAAATGAAGAAAAAGATTATAGTGAAGAAGACTAGAAAAGATTAGACCAAAATGGAATAGATATGAACATAATGCATTTTGATTTAAATGAAAGTGATTCCAATAAAATCTACTCATATAAATCTGCTAAAGACATATGTGATGAATTGGAGAAACATTATGAAGGAATATCTAGAGTTAGAGATACTAAAATAAGTCTTCTTTGTGGACAATTTGAAAATTTCAAAATGCGATTGAATAAAACCATAGATGAAATGCATAATAGATTTATCAACATCATAAATCAGTTCAGTGTGCTTTGAAAGAATTTTACTAATGTGGAGATCAATTCTAAACTTTTCAAAGTCCTTACCCAAGGATTGGGAGGCTAAGAGAATTGCTATTAAAGAATCACAATATCTAAGTGCTATGAGCAAAGAGGAACTTCTCGGAGCACTTAAGACTCATGAGCTGATCAAGAGGCAAGAAGAGGAATCAAGCAAGAAGGTCATTACATTAAAAGCTAAAAGTCATGACTTTAGTGATAAAGATGATGGTGATGAGGAGGAGCTTGCTTTAATTGCCAAAAAGTTCAAAAAGTTCATGCAGTTCAATAATAAGATAAAAAGAATGGATGATGATAGTAGCTTTTTAAGGTACAAAAAGGAAAAGAAGAATGTACTAACTTGCTTCAAGTGTCATAAACTAGGACACATCTAATAATATTATCCAATGCTCAAGAAAGCATCAAAGGGATTTATGAAGGACGCTCTTATTATCTCTTGGAGTGATGATGATTCAAGCAACTTAGACGAAAATGTATGCTTTATGGCATTGGATGATGAGGTAAATTCTTTATCCTCTTATTTTTTGTGATGAACTAGCAACTATGTATAATGATCTATGCAAAGAAGCAGTAAAATTGCAAAAGAAAAATCAAGTCTTCATAGGAATGATGCCAAATGTAGAAAAAGAGATGGATGTGTTTAAAAGGGAATAGAACAAGTTGAAGGATGAAAGTGGAAACTTAAATGAAGAAAATGATTATATGAAACATGAAAATAACAAGTTAAAAGAAGAAAATGAGAAAATGAAAATTGAAGCTAATTTAATAGAAATAGTAAATAAGACTTTAAAAGGTGATGATATCAATAACTATGATAATGCATGCTTAAAAGAGCTAGAGGCGCTAAAAAAATGAAAATAAAATGCTAAAAAACTAGCTTAGATGATTGAAAGGTAACCATCTCCAAAAAAGAACTTGAACACAATTCTTAGAATCAAAAGCATGATTCAAACAAACATAGAATTGACAATGATAGAGATAGCAGCTGCAAGCCCTATAAAATTTGATTCATGAGAGCTACTTATGAAACCTGTAATTATTGTGACAGATTTGGCTATATTGCACACAATTGTGCAATAAGAAAGACTATGCATTTGAATCATAAAAACAAGCTAATTTGTGTTTCTAAAAGAGAAATTCTCGTTGTACTTAACCAAAAAGACTCTGCTATGCCCTGAGGGGTATTGTAAACCCCGATTTTCCTAAGTATCAAGTAAACTTCGGAAATCGGAAAACGAAACCCTAAACCAGATTAGTTCAAGCTTTGCAAGAGAAACCTATAAACCCTAGATCCGGCTTTCCTTCGGTTTCAAATCAACAGGACTTTTATAAAGTAAATTAATGTGGAATATTTTTTTTAAAGTATATTTCAAATCATAGAAAGTTTTGATTTCGAAAAATTTTCTATTCCGGGCCTTCCCGAGTTCCATTATGGAAAAGCAAGCCTCGAAACTAGAAATTCTGAAAAATATTCCGGACTACTCTTTAGAACCGAAATTTTATAAGGATTTCAAAAATATAAGTTTTATAATTTTTCGGGTTATAAAATTACAGTTATAGCCTTTTTCCTGTGTTTTCTTTACTACCGGTAAAGTAAAGTCTTGTCTACTATTTTTTACTATTCACAAGTATAACCTACTACACACACAACCCATACGTTAGTCTTACATCCTTACAAATACTCATTATATTTTCTTTTCCAAGAAAATTTTGTCTCTTAAACAAATTATCACATTTAATACATTTTATTACATAAATTACAAATTCAACTCTCCCTCTCTCTCACTCCAAGGATGGCCAACGCACATCCCCCCAATTGGCTCCAATTTGCTTATTTTTATTTCCTTTTATTACTTAAAACAAACGCTAATTCACTTAATATAAATAGTCTTTTTAATTTTCTCTCTCTTCCATTCTCATTTTCATTCGTTCAAAACTCACAAAATCCTCTCCTTTTTTCCTCTCCATTGCTGTGAAACCCCACCACCACCCCCCCCCCCCCCCCCCCCAACACACACACACACACACACACACACAACAAGCTTCATTCTTCTCCATTTCTTCACTTAAACCAACTTTAGGTGATGAATCTTAAGCCTTTCTACCATTTAATCTTGTAATGGCAAGATTATTCATGAGTATTTTCACTTTATGTCCCCATGAACATTTGCTAGGGACAAGAAATGCAAATACATGAATGTCAAGCCATCACAAGAGTGGATCTTGTGTTTGAATGAGTTTTTGTTGAAATATTTTCATGTTCATGCATATAAATGTAGAGATCTTGCATAAACATCCATGATCAAGCTTTTAAACTCCTTTTCATGCATTATAAGTAGTAGATCTAACATTTAGATACTCATATTATACTTGACATTCATGATCGCATGGATATTTTATGTTTTCATGCATTAATGCTCATAAAGATTTGGTCTTGTGTATATAAATGTGGTAGTTAGTGGATCTTTAAGTAGATAAGACAAAGAACTCGAAAAGGAAAAGCTTTTGTTGGAGATATTCAAAGAAAAATTCGTATGACTTCAAAGCTACATTTTAAAAACTCTTGTATCAACTCTAAAACTCATTTTTTATGTGAAAAATGAAGGGTATAGGTAATAAGTATAATTGAGTAGTGATTTTTATAATTTGAAATGAGTTTTTATGAGATTAATGTGTAAAACAAAGAGTAGAAACAAGATAGAAAATTTTGAGTTATTAGTCAACTTGTGAAATTCGTAATTGTGGATGAAGACCATAAAAACACCTATTATCCAAGCTCAAAATAAAAGCTTTATGTAATAAATGGAGTCCTTAAGGAATAGGTATAATAAAGTCTGAAATTTTGATGCATTAAACAAGTTTTTTCTCAAATGAATCATTCAAAAAAATTAGATTTCTAAAAATTTGGATTTTTGAGTAAATCCTATTTGAAAACATATTTACAAAGTGTAAAATGCAAATTTTTATGTAAAAATGAAGGTCTTAGGTAGTATACGTTATGAAGACTCAATTTTAACCAAGATAATTAGAAATTCCTAAGAATTAATCCAAAAACACAAGTAAGTTATCAAGTTAGGAAACTAGATTTCTTAAAAGTAGTTATTGTTGAATTCTTACAAAATAAAGAGTTCTAAAAATTTCTTTTAGTAAAAATCATCAAGATCATGCATACATTAAACTCATCACATGTCATTCATGTTAGGAAATCAATAATATTGCATGTATACATGATTTATCAAGTGGAAACATTTCAAACAATTACCAAACTTTTTTTTTGGGAAATGGGAACCGCTACTGATCAGAACGAATCCTTCTGTTTCGTGACTCAAATATTTTTAAATATTGAAAATAATTTTAGAAATAGATAGATCTTTCGAAGTAGATAGAAATCGATATAAAATTTGCGAAATTCCGAGTTAAAATGATCGAGTTATGGCCGTTTTAAGTCGGGACTTTCGTAAATAGCGAGATTTTCGAAATTTCTAAGTTTTGAGATGTGGTTTGGACTAGTTAAGTGATGAAATACTTATTAGGGTATTTCTTCCTTTTTAGGTGATCCCAAACCCGATGATTCTCTACCACCGGATTATTACTACTAAAAGACCGATGAACCATGGTTGAGTGAGTATCACTTCCGATTTCAATTATTGTTTATGATTATAATGGTAGTTGCACTAGATACTTGGTAAAGATAAAATGAATATGCGTGATGGGGTTGAACGGGAGTTATATATGTTTGATGCCGTTATGAGAATTGAATTTAAAGAATATCGAAGCTGGGTGATTAATCATTGCTTACATAGATGAGCTAGGATTGACTGTCTGTGGATACTGATTGGTCACTTAAAATAATTGGTATTATTGATTATTCGGAATTGAAGATGAATTTGAACTCATTTATATCACAATGGGGATGGAGCATTAGTATTGGTTGGCTTTCCGTGATCCTAAACGGTGTAAAAGTTGGTTAATCATGATCCATAAAACGTATTATTGAGTTGGTTAATCGTGATCCACAAAATGAAATTTATAAGTTTGTTGACTGTGAGTCTAAATGGTATCGTACCACAGGATTTGTTAATTTTCTAACCCGGGATGGAGGGCGCAAGTCCATCCACATACGATTTCCGACTGGTCATATGTTTGTTGAATTCACATGTTTGATGCATATCATTTGTTTGATGGATGTGTTATAATTGTGCTCACGGAAGTTTTCACTCACTAAGCTAGTATAGCTCACGCCCCTATAGTTTCTATTTATTGCAGCACAAGTTTATATGGCTTAGACCGAGACAGGCTACAGCTCAGATACAGGAGTTAGGCGTTTCCTATAGAAGTTGTATTCAGATTTGTTTAGACTTCCACAGGAAATCGAGAGACTCTGGATGACTATAATGGACCTTTAAATATTCTTTTACGGGGGAATGCCCCTTAGACTTTGTAACTTATTGCTTATGCGTTTTGATTTATTATCTAATGTTATTGAATCCTGAATTAAACTCTTTAACTCCATTGAATAGAATATTCTATTGTCGTAAAGGGACGCCTTACATCTATACAAGACTCCCGAAAGACTTGGATAGTAATTCGAGAGTCTTATATGGCATGTTGTCACGCCCCGTAGGGTATCCTAAACGTAACAGTCCGCCACATACTAAGTAAGACTCTCGAGTTCCCTAACCGGGGCCTTCGGGAGTCTTAAGTAGATGTAAAGCGTTCCCTTACGACAATAGAATACTTCAACAAATGGAGTTTAACAGTTTAACGAGGCATTCATTAGCCATAGATAATAAATCAAAACGCATAAATCTTTAAGGTTTACAAAATCTAAGGGGCATTCCCCCGCAAAAGAATAACAGTCTATTACAGTCATCCAGAGTCCTTAGTTTCCAATGGAAGTCTATACAAAAGAAATGAATCAAACTTCTATGGGAAACTCCTATCTCCGGTACCTGCGCTGTGGCTTGCCTTGGCCTAAGCCATATAAACTCATGCTGCAAAAGATAAACACTATCGGGGCGTAAGCTAACTAGCTTAGTGAGTAATACTTCCATAACGCAATTAGATACAATCATCAAGCAAGTGTTATTCAAGCAAGTGTATGCACCATACAAATGAAATCAACAAACATATGACCAACCGGAAATCATATGTGGATG
The DNA here is from genome assembly GCA_024138025.1 of Combretum micranthum. Classification (NCBI taxonomy): domain Eukaryota; kingdom Viridiplantae; phylum Streptophyta; class Magnoliopsida; order Myrtales; family Combretaceae; genus Combretum; species Combretum micranthum. The sequence continues at coordinate 826,348 of JAMXBD010000564.1, forward strand.
GACTTGCGCCCTCCATCCCGGGTTAGCAGATTAACGAATCCTGCGGTACGACGCCGTTTAAGCTCACGGTCAACTGATTAAAAGCTCGTTTTATGGATCACGATTAACCTCACATTCGTTTTATGGATCACGATTAACCTCACATTCGTTTTATGGGTCACGAAAAACCAACCAATGCAAATGCTCCAACCCCATTGTGACATGAATGAACTCAGTTATAGTCGGAGTCGAATAGTCATTAATTCGATTCTTTTAGGTGACCAACAAGTATACTCAGACATTCTTCATATGATTCTAATAAACAATCAATATCTTAACACCCGGTTTCGATATGCTTTAAGTTCCATTTCACATATCAACAATTCACAACACAAATAATTCCCACATACCCCATCATGCTTGTACAATTTCTTTTATCTTTGCCTACATCACTAGTGCCACTACATTACATTCACAAGCATTAATTGAGAGTGGAAGTAACTCACTCGGCCATGGGTCACCAAACTCCTTAATAGTAATAATCGGGTGGTAGAGAGTCGTCCTGCTCGGAATCACCTACCAATCAAGAATAATCCCTATGAGATTCTCACCATGTAATTAAATCAAACTATACATCTAGACTAGTTGAATTCGGATTTCTCGCTATATTTGGAAGTTCCGACTTAAAACGGCCATAACTTGGTCATTTTAACTCGGAATTTCGCAAACTTTATATCGATCTTCATCTACTTCGAAAGATCTATCTAATTCAAGTATTAAATCCAAGTTTTGAAAATAATAGGGTCACGGAACAGTGGGATCAGTTCTGTCCCGCAATTGATCCATCTTTGAAAATGTGCTTTGCTTTTGATAAGAAATGTTCCTAGTTAGTGATTCATGCATGAATGATTTAGGAATGAACTACTAATGTGTATGCCATGTAGTGAACTCAACTTGTGCATGGTCATGATGATTTTTGTAGTAATAAACTTTTAGGAACTCCTAAGTGTTGGGGAAAGTTTCATAAAGGCTAATTCTAAGAAGTTATTCTCCCACATTATACTCCTTAGGGTTTCTTTGGTTTTTAATCTTGTAATCTACTTATTATTTGACTAAAATTAGGTTCTCAAAGTCTATAATAGTCATGGCCTCCATTCATGCACAAAAATTCACATATTTCATTTGGTAAACATGTTTTCAAATAAGCTAGTTATAAAAATCCGAATTTTCCAAATTTTCTTTTCTTACATTTTTCTTAAGAGAAATCTAGTCTAATGTATTAAAATTTGGGGCTTCAATGTATACATTATCTAAGGACTTCATTTAGCTTATAAAACATCCATTTTAGACTTAAATACTAAGTGTTTATATAGGCATTACACAAAGTTACGAATTTGACTACACATTTAAAGTCAACATTTTTCATCCTAACTTCACCTCTTGTTTTCCTTATTTTTATCATGCCTAAACTCATCTAAACTTATGAAAATAATTCCTTCAACATATCTATTACACATACCCTTCATTTTTCTTATGAAATATAAGTTTAAAATTGATTTTGGAGGTCTTTAGGTAGGGTTCCATTTCATCCGAATTTTCAATTTCCATATCTAACAAAGTCCTTCCTTTTTCAATGTTCTTGCCATCTATATGTGGAGATATACTATCTAGCATCTCTATACATGAACAAGACTTCATTTTTATGATCAATAAAGCACATAACAAAAATGAACCTATGATCATGCATGTACATAAGTGGTGATGTCTAAACCTTAGATCTACTACATATGATGTATATAACATGAATCTCATGGCATGAACATCAATATAAATACAAGGTCATTACTATATATGCATGAGCAACATGAAATCTTAACAAAATGCATTTAAACACAAGATCCATGTCTTGTGATGGCTTGACATCCTTGTTCATGCATTTCCATATCCCTAGCATGAGCATCATAGGGTTTTTGATGAGGAAATACACAAGGTATACCTTTGCCATTACAAGAAAGGAAGAAACAAGGCTTACATACACATACAATGGAGTTAAGTGAAATGAGAAGAAGAAAAGTTGGAAATGTGATGGAGGGGGAGGGGAGCTACCTCTCACGGCACAAGAGTAAGAAGAGAAGTTTTTCCTCTTTTTCAAAAGTTAAAATGGAAGAAATGAAGAGAAGAGAGAGAAAAATAAGTATATATATCAAGTGATTTAGGGTTTAGTTAATAAACGATATAGCAAATTTATCAAGAGAGAGGGGGGCAATGAGGGGGAACAAGAGGGGGGGG